>PISX010004909.1:0-113739 GCA_004024625.1 Mellivora capensis | reverse complement strand
ATTTTCTAGGAATGCATCCATTTCCTCTAGGTTGCTTAACTTATTGGCATATAACTGTTGATAATAGCTTCTGATGATTGTTTCTACTTCCTTGGTGTTAGTTGTGATCTCTCCCTTTTCATTCATAATTTTATTAATTTGAGCTTTCTCTCTTTTCTTTTGGATTAGTGTGGCCAATGGTTTATCGATCTTATTGATCGAAAGGTGTACAATTCTGGAACTAAATATTCATCCCACTTTTAAATCTTAGTTCTATTTTATTCCAAATGTGAAAAGTTGTGAATTAGAAGAAAGTTTGGCAATATAAATTAGATTTTTGCAAGGTAGAGTATCATGCCACAGAATTTATCAAAGAGCTACCAGTTAATGTTTCTAAAAAATAGCTTAATAGGTTCAACATAATAGTGTAATTACTAAAGGAAAGTTCAACACAATAACCTAAGAATTAAATTATCAATTTGAACAATTACCAAAGGCAATTTGGCAACTAAATATTGGTTTTGCCAATTAAGAGTTAGATTAATAATTTGGTACTTAAAAGAAAATTTTAAAAGCAACAATTGCAAAGCATGTAGCAAGAAAAATTTCATGGGCCTAGAAATTCAGTCGCAAATCGGACTACTATGCAAAAGTTAAAAGGTAATAATCCTCCATTCTGTTTCAGTTTGCTTTCAAAGTTTTGAAATTATTTTCCTTTGTGTGAAGTATAAATCTTCAGAGATTCATCTCATTAAATATTTAATCAAAACTTTTCTTTTGTTGTTTCTGTGTTCATGTGTTTGTTTGTTTGCAGGAGGGGACAATTCATATTATGGGTTGGATGTTTTCAGGTGCTTTGTCATTTTGTTGGTATGTTTCCTTTCCATGGATTTATTTTTCTTTCTCTCTCTCATTTCTCCTTTCTGCTTGGGCAGTATTTAAATAGGTTCGACTCAGCTCCTAAGGATCCACAAATCAGAAGCTTATTCTATATTTCTTCAGGGACTTCACATTTTCAGAACTGTTACTAATATCCATTATTTGTCTAGTTTCTAAGCATTTAGGATTCTTTGCTTCTCTCTTCGCCATTCATGAAACTGTTATTACCTGTATGCAGCCTTACACAGGAGAATCAAGTTTGCACAGCTTTCATTTATGAATGTGGGAATACAGACTCTAGTGTCCTCCTCTTGTGGGGTACATTCAGTCAACTTTTCCCTGAGGCTCTGAATCTTTAACCCAGTTGCCATCTGTAGGTGCCAGCACCCTGTGCGGTAAATGGCCTTACCCCACTTTGATACCATGGGCTTGGCCATTTCTGATAAAAGAATTATACACACACATACATATGTAAAGAATTGTATTTATATATGTATTTATATACATATGTAAATAATTATATTTATGTTATATGTGTGTGTATGTATATATACATATATATACATATGTGTGTGTTGTATATATATATATATATATATACACACATATATATATAAGTTTTATTTATTTATTTGTCAGAGAAAGAGAACACAAGGAGGGGGAGCAGCAGGCAAAGGGAGAAACAGGCTCTCCACTGGGCAAGGAGCCCAATGTGGAGCTTGATCCCAGGATCCCAGGATCATGACCTGAGCCAAAGGCAGATGCTTAACTGACTGAGCCACCCAGATGCCCCCATGAGTTTGTTGTGATAAAGAATTTGACAACCTTCATTCCTGGTTCCTGGGAGGGAGACTCTAAATCTTTGGGTCTCCTGAGTTTTGGGAGTATCATTGTTATGCTAATGAAATAATTCAGGGTTCACCTTTGGATAGCTTCAGGATGGGGACTGCTTTTGTTGAAAAGACTAATCACATGGTTAGAAGGTTGGGACTGTGAGCCATATGATATGAACCTGATCTCCCAACTTCTGGAGAAACAAAGGAGGTTTGAGATTGAGTTCAAGGATGTGGTAGACAATTCAATCAGTCACACCTATGTAATGAAACGCCAATAAGAACTCTGGAAACAAAAGCTCAGTAGAACTTTCTGGTTGATGAACACATGGCTTGCCAGGAGACTAAAAAGCCTTGATTCCAAAGGAAGGATACGGAGGATCTACAGTCCCTCCCAGACCTTGCCCTATGCATCTTTTCAGTTGGCTGGTCCTCCTGATTTTACCCTTTGCAATAAAACTGTAATCATAAGGAAGCGCTTTCCTGACTTCTGTGAATCATTCCAGTAAATTCTCAAACCTGAGGGGATTATGGGAACCACCAACTTTACACCCAGTCAGTCAGAAATATGAGTCGCTTGGAGACCCCACTGAAGTTGTGGCGGGCATGTGAAGTGGGGACGGTCTTGGTGAGGACCCTGCCTTTAAATCTGTGAAGTCTGACACTAGCTCTGGGTGATTAGTGTCAGAAACGGTTTTCAGCACACCGGCTGGCACTGGAATAGCTGGAGTAGAAACTGAACAAATTCGTATTCTTTTTCATCAAAAAGTATCACTACTGCCTCAGACACAGAAGTATTTTATAAAATCTGCTTTGGAAAGTTTAGGATAAATAGAAAAGCCAGGAAGAAGCATGTTCTAAATTTTAGTAGCTGGCTGCCCCCTACTGACACTGTCTTAGTCACTACTAGTTTGTGAGTCTAAAAGCTGATGGATTCGCTTGGTTTTGAAACAGTGCTATAAAACTGGAAATATCTCTGAAGCTTGTCTCCATTATTGATTTAATTCAGTGGTCTATTCCTTGAAATTTAAAGGCTACTGGAATCCTTCAGATATCAGTCAACTGAGCTTTGAAATAAAGAGGCTGCTGTTCATTGGTAAATAAAGTCTAAGGAATATAAAACTCAATCAGTCTCTCTAACCTTCATTCAGGTAAGACAGCAAGAATTAGTTTCTTTCTATGTGATCTTCGGCAAGCCACTTTAAAATAGCAAGTCTAGGGGCACCCGGGTGGCTCAGTGGGTTAAAGCCTCTGCCTTTGGCTCAGGTCATGGTCTCAGGGTCCTAGGATCAAACCCCACATCGGGCTTTCTGCTCAGCGGGGAACCTGCTTCCTCCTCTCTCTCTGCCTGCCTCTCTGACTACTTGTGATCTCTGTCTATCAAATAAATAAATAAAATATTTTTTAAAAAAATTTTTAAATAAATAAATAAAATAGCAAGTCTATATTTCCTTACCTACATAGTTTACAAAATGATCTCTGAGTTCTCCTTCACCTAACATAATTTTTTCAAGAAGAAAGGCATCAAGGTACTTAATATATCAAAACAGGATTAGTATATGATATTATATGGGAGCAGGTAAAAAAAATTCCCTACTTTTTCAGTTCTCAGTTTTTAGAAAATTGTTTTCTTCAGTGTGGCGCAGAGATAAGTCTGATATTATATTCCTCGAAGAAGTAGAACAAAAAGATAAAGGTGAGGTGGCTAGGAGGAGGAGCTAGATCCTGGTAATTTATCCACCTTCTGACGTGACAAAGATTCAGTGCCTAAGGTGTTCAGCAAACTCTGGTCTCAAGTCCAGTAAAGAGTTGGCATGATGGTTCCTAGACAAATAATACAGGAATGCTGGGCAGGTTAAAGGAGCTTGGCACCAGGAATAATGCTGAGCTCAGAAGTCCAAGGAGTCTCAGCATTTAGAGAAATCTGTCCTCAGGAGGCAGGGACCAGTGCTTAGTGGGGTTCTGGGAAGCTTCTCTTATTAGTGAAATGTGATTTAGAAACTGTAAGACAAATACATGAATTTAAGAGAAATGTATGCTTTCAAATTTCTTAGATGGAGAAACTAAAGCCTTTGCCAAGGAAAGGGACCCATCAATGTTTAATAGCGATCCTACAGGATCCAAGAAGAGAGAAGAACGAACTGTTACTTGGAGATAAAGTTTTTGTCTTTCACACACTAGTTAAATTGACAATTAGGATGATCCAAGGCACCACTTTGCCTACAGGAGTCGACATCAAGCACTGTGTCCTTAATCATTTGAAGCAGAGACACTGTTGTAATGCCTCAAATTAGAACTGCCTAGAAGCTGGAGATGGGTTGAGTTGGCAGGTAGTGAAGCCAGTGGACCAAGCTAGGGGAGATGGGGAAGGGAGAGGGAGAGGAAGTGATGGCCAGAGACCAAGACCACTTGGCAGGTTGCATCTGGCAAGAGTGCAGTCTGCATCTATTCAGAGAATTTTCATGGAGCTGACGTGTTGAATTTCAAATAGTTTTCAAAAGTGTTCTTTAAAAAGTAAAACATTCCCTTAAATTTTATGATGATGGGAAATGGGGAAATAACAACCCACCAATCTTAATAGTGCTGAATACTATGAAACGGTTATAAAATACCCCCCAAATAGAGCTCTATGCATTCCTATTTAGGCACCAAAATGAACTCCAAAAATAGCCTTAACAATTACCACAAATCTGATACAATGTGTGCCAGATCTCAGCTCTGGCAAATTATTGGATTTCAAAGTGTCTCAGTTTGTCAGGTATAAGTCCCATATCACTGTGGGATTCTTGGAATTCTGGAATATTTTCATGATTTACAAATACATGCACATATATAACAACAAGCTTTTATGTGATTTAGAAAAGAGTTTTCCTGACAGCAACCGCAATGGTTCATTAAAAATGCTCTCATCAGTTTAGAGTGCAAATCTCATTTATGTCGGAGTGTTACAAGTAAATCTACATGTACAACACAGGCTATTGGTTAGGAAAGCACAAAGAAAAAGGTGTGCAGTAACCTTCTAGAATCCATGTATCTAACACATTTGCAAATGGCATGTGCTGATATAGGGAGAAGTGTGAAATGTTAGTGACATAGGAAAGCTGGGTTGCTCAAGTCGAAGCAGAACTTCACACCAGCATACACTCCAGATGATCAAAAATATAAGGTTAAATAATTATTTTTTATCACAAAATTACTAGAAGTACCTCTTCAAACAGTATGGAGGAGTAGATGCTTTTAAGGAACCTTTTGCTATAAGACAGCTAGATCCTGGATAAAACATAATTTTTATTTTTCATAAGAAGTAAGAGAAATTGGCTAAGTGCCAACCGATTCATCACAATGTATGAGCTGAAATCAGAGAGGAAAGTTTTGAGAACATGCAAAAAGCCGGGTTGCCCTGAAGGCAAATGCTGATTAGTTGAAAACACCAAACCTAAAATTCTGAGATTAAAATTCTGAGAGTGATGGTAGAGGGGCTGAATTGGCTCCAGATGAGGCATGTTCCCCGGCTCCAGCAAATGCAAACACAAGTACTATCAGGATGGAAGCATCTCCAATTTAGTCAAATAGGTTTTCTGTATGAAAAGATCAACCAAATATGTACTCACCTTTTCACCAGCGTGCAAGAAAATAAATTATCCTGAGAAAGAGCCTGCAGAAACAGACAAGCATGGCTAAAATAGCTGTCGATATGCCTAAAGAAATTAAAAACAAACTTGGAAATAAGTGCAAGGATATTTGCACTGAAGATATTTGAAAAGCAATGAAATATATCTTTAAGAAATGAAAAATGTGATCAGTAAAATTAAGAACACCAGTGGGAGGAAAAAATATATTTTTCTTGAATGTCTTATTTCTTTATTTAAATTTCATTTAAGATTTGCCCAAGAGAGTACATGATTTAAATAAAGATTTCACCTATGGTGAAACATGAGTGGTTCTAGCACAAATGCTTGATGCTCAATTAACATACGTCGATTAGAAGTAATCAGTTGATCAATGAAGTGAGAAACTGCTATATATACATCTAATTGGAGTTCCAGAAAGAGAGGAAAGAAAAATGAGGTAGAGGAAATAATTGAGCAGGTGATGACTGAGAAGATGACCGAAGAAATGATATTAATTTTCCAGAAATAATAAAAGATTCCAACTGAAAAATTCAAGAAGAATAAATGAAGGGAAATCTATTTCTAGAAAATAGTAAAGTGAAGCTAAGCACAACCAAATAAAAATAAAAAATCATCCAAAAGGAAACCAAAGAGCAGAACTAGAGAGAAAATACAAATTAACTTCAGAGAAGGAAAAGAGAGCAGTTGACTTCTTACCAACAAGGAAAGCCAGAAAATAGTGAGGGTGTATCTTCAATATGCTGAGAGAAAATAATGGCCAAGCTAGATTTATATATTCAGCAAAAATATCCTTTAAGCACAAAGAAAAACTAAAGATACTTTCAGACAAATGAAAACTAAGAAGTTAATACCCATAAACCCACATCAAAGAATAGATATACTTTAAATATATCCCTTTTTTAAAGTTTATATACTTTAAATATAACCCTAGATGGAAGGTTTGAGATGGAAGGTAGAATGGCGAGTATAAAGAAAATGATCAATTTGTGGATGTATTATTTAGAATAGTCTAGGTTACATTATGATAACAGTTAACCCCCAGATCTCCATAGCTTACCATAGCAAGACCTGTTTCCCACTCAAACTCCATAACCAACAACAGTCACTAGGAGAATCTGCACCATTTCATCACTAAGGGACCCAGGCTAATGGGGTCCCCCTCATGTAGTCATATACCTGAAAGATGTAGCCTCGTGAGAGGATGTGGTTGGGGAAGAGAGTACACAGGAAGCTTATTTGCTCTTGTCTACATCATCTCTCTGTCAATTATCATCTATCAATCATTTATCAATCATTTTTCAATATCAGTCACCAGTTGCACACTTAGCCCACTAGTCAGAATTAGTCACAAAACTCTACAAGAGAGCAGGTAATATGATATTAAAACATTTAAAACAAAAACTTGTTCAGGGGGGATCCAGTCTTCTCAAATGCTTCTGTTATTTGGAAAAAGAATAAAAGATATTGATCCATAGAATCATTTCTTCTTTTACATCTCTAAATGAAAACTCAGGCAGGTCCCCTGAGTTTTCTCTTCCTTAGTGGGTAAATGAAACTGTATCCAGTTATAGCACATGACCAAAGAGAGACTGACTTAATAACTAAAATGCTCAGGACCACAGAATTTTAAAATGTTAATCTCATTATAAAATCCTAGATGGGAGTTAGGACAGTGGGAATAATCAAAATTTCTTATTTCCCATCTTCATCCCCCATATTGTACACTAAGATCCTTTAGAGTTGAGGTTTGGGGCGATCATAGGGTAAGAGAATAGGAAGGTTCTTTAACCTATACAGCACTGGTGATCTTCTGTTTGCTTTTCAGGCTTTAGAAATATTTAAATCGGGGCACCTGGGTGGCTCAGTGGGTTAAGCCACTGCCTTCGGCTCGGTTCATGATCTTAGGGTCCTGGGATCGAGCCCCGCATCGGGCTCTCTGCTCAGCAGGGAGACTGCTCCCCGCCCCCTCTGCTTGCCTCTCTGTCTACTTGTGATTTCTCTCTCTGTCATATAAATAAATAAGATCTTAAAAAAAAATTTAAATCTGAGTTTTTGTTTCTTGGACATTTAGGGACACTCCCTCACCTCCACCTTCACTGAGAATCTGGAAGTTTCTTACCTGCAGTCCCTTCAGCAGGGTAAGTTTTGCTGAGCCCTTATTTGGTCCTTAACCACTAGGAATTCTATAAGCCAGAATTTTTGCTTTTATTTTATCTCTATAAATTCAGAATCCCAAAGGAGCAGAGCTATTTTGTTTTCAAAAGGAATTAGGGGCATCCTGATGTTTTCACACAGTTTTCCAAAGAGAGGAAAAAAAGAAACAAAACAGATTCTCTGGTCATTTTCTATATCCACACACAACATAAGCCAAAGAGTTTTTATTTTTTGATGTGTGTGGCAATATGAACTTTTGAGTTGAAAGATCCATTACTATAACAGGTGGCAAGCAACAACTTGCCAACAACTACCTGACACTACTAGAAAAATAATTTCATAAAATTCTAAGAATTTCTCATAGCTATAATAAACATCCTAGGTGTTCTACTTTTTGTTGCAGTTGTTATTCTAGTGTTGAAATCTCTTTCTCTTTTGTGAAAACTGCAATTACCATGAACTGAGCCATCTTTGGCATTTTGTGTACATCATTCCTACTCTTTAAAACAGAATTAGAAGTGAACAGTAATGAAAAGAAGATATTATTCCATTTTTTAATAAGGAAAGAAGGAGTAATAAGACTGCACTAGTAAATGGTTACATCAGGATTTTAGCCCAGGTTCCTGTGCTTCCAAAGTCCATCAACTTTAGCAACCACATCATGGTTTCATATACTTTTATTATTTACAGTAATAAATACCTTGGATATATGCCTAAATATGGCTTAAATTTTATCTTTATAGAATATCTTATTCATTCATTCATTCATTCAGGCAGTACTTATTGGGTGTCTATCCCTCCAGTAGTGCTATTCTAGTTATTCAAGATGACTAAGAGAGAGCAAACAAATGAACAAATAAATATATATCAAGTGGTGATAAAAATGCTAAGAAGATAAGTAAAGTAAGATAAAGCATAATAAGTGCTAAAATGGGCTGGAATGAGGAAGTGCCTTAGACCATGTGGTCAGGGAAGGGTTCTTGATATAGTGACACTCATATAAATAACTCAGCAAATAAAACTGGGTATGCAATTATTTTACCATAAAATATGGCCATTTATGTGTGAGGTGGAGGGTCGAATCAAGGGTGTCTTCTTGAAAATGGATTCCTTTTGTTCAGAGGTGATGGAATAGAGTCTGTATAAACAGGATAAATAAAACAGACAATGGAGATTAGCTGCCACTCTGGAGTAGGGGTGTCTGACATCTGCCACCCTTAACTTTATCCCTTGCCCTGTAGAAAAGCATGAGAGACCACAGGAAAGGCCATTAAAGATTTCTGTGTGTCTTTGAAGTTTTTGAAAAGGCACGATATCTCAAACCACTCTTCCCCTATGATAGTCCACTTCTGTAAGATTGTCTGTTTCAAATCTTTTGAGAAAAAAAGATGGCAAACGGGGCACCTGGGTGGTTCATTTGTTTAAGCAGCTGCCTTCAGCTCAGGTCATGATCCCAGCATCCTGGGGACTGAGCTCCTAGCAGGCTCCCTGCTCATCGGGGAATCTGCTTCTCCTTCTCTTTCTGCCCCTCCCCCCTGCTTGTTTATTTTCCCTCTCTCTCTCTCTAAAAAATAAACAAAATTTTCATTAAAAAAAAAAAAAGATGGAAAGCAGAGGTCCTTATACAACTGCCATTGTGCCTTTTTCATATAATAAAAAGGAAACGTTGGGGGCGCTTGGGTGGCTCAGTGGGTTAAGCCTCTGCTTTTGGCTCAGGTCATGGTCTCAGGGTCCTGGGATCAAGCCCCCCATCCAGCTCTCTGCTCAGCAGGGACCCTGCTTCCCCCTCCCCCTCTGCCTCCTTTTCTGCCTACTTGTGATCTCTCTTGCTCTGTCAAATAAATAAAATCTTTTTTTTAATATTTTATTTACTTATTTTGACAGGCAGAGATCACAAGCAGGCAGAGAGGCAGGCAGATAGAGAGGGGGAAGCAGGTTCCCCGCTGAGCAGAGAGCCCGATTCGGGGCTCGATCCCAGGACCCTGAGATCATGACCTGAGCCAAAAGCAGAGGCTTTAACCCACTGAGCCACCCAGGCGCCCTGATAAATAAAATCTTTAAAAAAAAAAAAAAAAGGAGAGTTGGTGATATATTTATGTTGAATGTTTGGTAATAACAAACTCCCATGGTTACTAGATATTTGAATGTGTCCTTAACTTCTACTCTTCCTTTTACAGGAGTTACTTTTTCTCCTTCCCTTGTTTGCCTCTGCAAGGACAGCCTTTAACTTCTTTGACTCCTGCAACAATAGTCAATGAAAATGTATGGTATTCCTAAAAAAGGCTTGGTGATGAATTTCCAGAGAAGCCATAACTCCCAGGAGCCATCGCTGCCCATTTGGAAGCTCCAAATTGCAGCCTGAAGTTCCACTTAATACTTCTTCTAAGACTTTGATGCTTAGTCAGGATCAATCCATTGGAGACAGAAATGCTCTAAGTTTACGTAATTCATTCCTGAACTTGCTACCAAGTTATGAAGTGCACTCACAGAGGGCAGGAAGCAAACTTCACTAACCCGCTGGATATTGGCCCTACACAACGTAGGCAACTTGATAGCTAAATGATTTTACACCCAAGAGTGAGTTTTTAACTTTTTTGAAAGGAGGTGTTACCAGGGCAAAAGAGGGCTACAGAAATAATGGGGGAAAAGCAAGGATATAAAATTAAGAAGATGGAAGTAGTTTCTGGAGGATGGGAAAAACACACAACCTAAATTATTTTTTTTTTCCTTGAATTTCTGAAGCCATTTCTATCCTTTCTTGCTAGCTTTCACTAATTTCTCAGGGCACTTTGCTCTAGGGTCAGACTGGAGCTCCTTGGGATACTTCATGACTAAGCAGTCTCTGTAATCAGTTTGAGCTGATATTGATGTTTTCCCTGCTTCCTCTAAAGTAAAAAATCCAGAAACCCCTGAATTTAGCACAGATGGTGGTAACAAGTGCTACGGAAGATAGGGATCCTGAATAGGTACTACTTGACAGATAACAAATGACATATAGTTGGTGTAGGAGGCAGACTAGAACAGTTGAAATGCTCACTGGCCACAGTGTCTGGAAAGTTAATAAAGAAGGGCTGGTCATATGTGCAAGAAAGCAAGTAAGTGGGGCACCTGGGTGGCTCAGTCGGTTAAGCATGTGTCTTAGGCTCAGGTCATGATCCCAGGGTCCTGGGATGGAATGCTGGATTGGGCTCCTTGCTCAGGAGGGAGCTTGCTTCTCCTTCTCCTTCTGCCTGCTGCTCCCCCTGCTTGTGTTCTCTCTATCTCTGACAAATAAATAAATAAAATCTTGAAAGAAAGAAAGAGAAAGAATCCAGTCAGCGCAGTGACAGGGGATACCACAGGAAAATGTCTGCCTGGAAATGCACCCCAACTTAGTCATTGCTTTTCATCAGGCTAAAATGTCTGATGAATTTGATAGCATATAAAACAATATAAATATTGTATTTATAAATATTGTATTTATAAAATATTATATAAATATTTATATAAATATAAAATTTGATGGCATATCAAACAGTTTGTAGAACAGAACTCTCTTGGTTGAAATTGAATCTGAACAACAGCATTATCTCCCAAAGTTTCTTCTTAACATTCACATTTTCTTGGGAAGTTGAAAATGAATCCTCTCCTGTGAACACAAATCACTTCATCATTTTCACCATCAACCTGCTCCACTCTACTTGCTTCCTCCCCTCAGCCTTTACTCTGCCCCCCAGCTAGGAGAGCACGGTACCAGGAGAGCACCCGCCTGCCTCTCCAGATTTATTGTTTTGGCCTAGGCACAAATGTCTCTGGTGGCTACAGCTTAGTGCGAGAGAGAGAGCGTGAGAGCGAGCACAAGCATGAAGAGGCCAGCCTACCTGCCTTGAGCAACAACATGCTACTCTTTTTCCTTCCTTCCTTCCTTCCTTCCTTCCTTCCTTCCTTCCTTCCTTCTTTCCTTCCTTCCAGGATATTTACTGAATACTTATAATGTGTTAGGCCCCAGATGAAGTTATATCTAGAGACATGATACAAAGATAGGTAGATACAAGCTAAATAAATCTTTACCACAATCAACCTGTAGGAAATACAGTTAATTCCATTTTGCTCATCAGGAAACTGAAGCTTCCCACAACCGAGAGGCCTGCCCGATGGCTCCGATCACTGTGACTTATTCTTTTTTTTTTTTTAAGATTTTATTTATTTATTTGTCAGAGAGAGAGAGAGAGAGTGAGAGAGCGAGCACAGGCAGACAGAGTGGCAGGCAGAAGCAGAGGGAGAAGCAGGCTCTCTGCCGAGCAAGGAGCCCGATGTGGGACTCGATCCCAGGACACTGGGATCATGACCTGAGCCTAAAGCAGCCGCTTAACCAACTGAGCCACCCAGGCATCCCACTGTGACTTATTCTAAAGAGGCTGCTTCCCAGTCTGCAGCATCTCACTGGCAAACTGCTGACTCACCTTCCCAAGCTGTCCTCCTCCTCATCTCTGTCTCTCAAGTTTTGAACTTTCTATAATTTCTCACGCCCTTTGAGGAGACCGGTCCAGGGGGTTTCTCCGAGGATGGATCTGAGCACCTGGGGGCCATGAAGGGGCCTAGGCTGCAGGGCACTCAGGCATCTCCTGATGGTGGATGGAGCTGCAGCAGAAAGCACCAAAGGAGATGAGACATTCACTAAAACAAACCTTAATGCCTTCCCAGTGCTGTACAAAAAAGCCCATGCCCATAAACAAGAAGAGCGAGCTAAATCCAAAAGTCCAGTGTCTACGACCAGCTAGTGGTCAGGGGAGCAGGGTGCGCATGTGAAGGGGAGAGGAGGGTTGAAAGCTGATCTCACTTGGCTTAAGTCATGTCCCCAGCTTGGAAAAGATGGACAGGGACAAAGCCAAGAGCCCAGAGTCCGCTCGTGCAACCCTCCAGAGGTTTCGTCTTCCTGGGACCTGGCTGTGACCTCCCCTGACAGCTTGTTCTGCGTAGCAAGAAGTGGCATCACCGAGTTTTCCTCCACTGCCAAGGGCCATCCACAGAACTCAGTAGAAACAACAGCAACACAAATATTGGCAGCTAAGATTTACAGAGTGCTTCTCTGTGCCAAGCAGCATTCTAAGTTAATTCTAAGTCCTTTCAAATAAATCAATTCCTTTAGATGAGGAAGCGGAGACCCAGAGAAGTTAAGTAACTTTCCCAAGACACGCTGATTCTAAATTGCAGAGCCAGATTTCAAACCTGGGAAATTTGGCTGCAGAGCCTGGACTTAAAAATGCACCATCTTTCTTTAACAAGTCTAAATTCCATAGTGACAACTTGTTCTTCAAATTATAAATGTGGATTTGAAGAAGGCTTGAAAAGAATTAAATAAACAGAAGGCATATGGTGTTTACAATTACCAGTTATAAAAAGCATATTATGGAGAATTCCAAAACTGGTTATTAAGAGACTATTGCGGGGGGGCACCTGGGTGGCTCAGATGGTTAAGCGTCTCCCTTCGCCTCAGGTCACAATCCCAAGCTCCTGGGATGGAGTCCCACATTGGGCTCCCGGCTCAGCGGGGAGTCTGCTTCTCCCTCTACATCTGCCTCTTCCCCTGCTCATGTGCACGTGCGCTCTCCCTCTCTCTGTCTCAAATGAATAAATAAAATCTTAAAAAAAAAAAAGGAGAGAGAGCGAGCCTATTAAGGACAGCTCTAGCAAATCCTGCCAAGAAAATTCTAAAAACTTGGAATTCAAAGAAGAGTTCTGCAAAGAAGAGTAAGCTGTAGTGAAACAAAAATATGGAGCTAAGAGGCTGACCTCTTTAAAATGAACAGGAATCTTCAGAGTAACAAACTAATGAGCCAGATTCCAAGTCTCCTTTCTCTGTTCACTGCTGACCCTGCTGACATGTGCTACTCACTCAGGTTCCCCGGGAATAATTTGCCCTAGGAGATCAGAACATGTAAAGACTCTGATCTCACTTCTTACATGAATGTTGTTAGTGACCAGAGAGTTAGAAGGAGTTCAGATTCCACAAACAAAATCTGTAAAGCAAGGTTGATCGATTCTGAGCATGTGTTTCTCCCAGGTTAACTAAGTTGTAGCAAAAACTTCATTGAAAGGTGCGCCTGGGTGGCTCAGCTGCTGGACTGTCTGCCTTAAGCTCAGGCTTTGATCTTGAGGTCCTGGGATCAAGCCCTGCATTGAGTCCCCTGCTCAGTGGGGAGGCTGCTTCTCCCTCGCTCTGTTCCTGCCTCCTGCTTGTGCATGCTCTTTCTCTTTCAAATAAATAATAATCTTTAAAAATATATAAAAATTAAAAATAAGACCTTTTAATTGAAAAATGCCACTACCATTTTTCTCAAATTAGTTGACAACACAAATCTAGGAGGATATTCCAAAAAGAGGTTGTTACAAGTATTACCATGCATTATGGCCTGAATTGTGCCCCCACAAATTCATACATTGACTCAATTGTGTGTGTGGGGGGGGAACTTTTGCCTTTTTTTTTTTTTTTAAGATTATTTATTTATTTATTTATTTGACAGAGAGAGAGAGAGAGAGATCACAAGTAGGCAGAGAGAGAGAGGGAAGTAGGCTCCCTGCCGAGCAGAGAGCCCAACGCGGGACTCGATCCCAAGACCCCTGGGATCATGACCTGAGCCGAAGGCAGCGGCCTAACCCACTGAGCCACCCAGGCGCCCGGAACTTTTGCCTTTAAGACTATAGTCTATTTTATAGAAACTTCAGAGTTCATCACTTGTTTTTTTGACTCATTCAATAAAAATTTGAAACCTATCTTCTGGCAAGAACTGTGCAAAATCCTAGGAGATAATGGAAAGTGAGACTAATATATTCACTGATTCATTTAATAGTAATGAAGAAGCAGTTTGCAATGTGGTTAAGTGTGTCCCTCAAATTAAAATGCCAGGCCTTTAATTAGCAATGTGGCCTTGAACATGTAACTAAAGTTTTCTCTACTTCAATATCCCTTTTTTTTTTTTTAATTAGAAACTAGGACCTACTTTATAGCAGGGTTTTCTTTTTAACAGATTAAATAGCACATGCACACTATCTGGCAATAAATAACCATTTGATATATATATCAAATAACCATTTGGTAAATGTTATTTACTTTTATTGTGGTTGTTATTATTATTTCTATAATATAGAGCTATTCTACCACTAACAGAACTTCCAAAGGAGGTACTATATAATTATCCTCACTGTTTTTTTTTAATCCCTCCTTATCCATTTTAGTAATATACAAGTGTTGAAGGAGATCTGTGAAGAGATTTCCTGGAGGGAGTGGCTCCCAGAGGGGTCCCCACACTTCTTCAGAGGGGTGAGAGGCTGTGCCTAAAAGAGGCCAAAAGAGCAAGGTAGGGCCAGTATTTCTTCCTTCTCTTTAGCCCGAAGAGAGCAGACTTCCAGGGAACCACTTGGAGAGTTTATAACTTGTTGCCTGCAACAGAGACAGTGATGTCTACCATATGCTTGACACAGGCCCTGTGGAGGGAAGGGTAGAGAAGAGCATTTGGGAAGCAACTACACTCCCATCGATGGCGAGGGCAAGGAATGAGAGATTGTTCCTGGTGGGCTACCATTTCAAATTCTGCTCAGATGGCAAGCTGGGAAGGTGATGGGGACTTCAGCAGGGAGAAGTCATGCACGGAATATGTCCTGGAGACTCTGGCCAAGGGAGTAGTGGCGTGCCAGAGGGAGGCCACTAGAGGAAGATCCAGGTTTAGACATCTCCAGCCAGAGAACAAGCTAGTTTATGCCAGGTTCGGTGAGCAGTCAAGCAAGAACTTGGCAGTCCTGCCCCTATTCTCTTCTCCCTCCCCTAATCGATCCCTGGTGTGTCTGACACAGAGGAGAGAGAGTGAAAACACTGCAGAGATGTGTCACGCTCCCTTCCCCACAGAAGGCACAGCCACACAGCCGACCAACTGCAGACCCCAGGAGGAGCAGGAAGAGCGGGCGGAAGTGTTTTGATGGAAGAGTGAGACATTAATGCAGATCTTTGAACACTACATTTATCACTTGACAGAACATTTTGTACCTTAAAATAACCACAATCCTGTGCGCACTTTTTATTATCTTTACTGAGAATGAAAATAAAATTTAAAATCTAAAAAAAGAATGAAGCTAAAGGTCATGGACCTGCTCGGTTTTCAACTACTGGCAAGAGAAAAATCTTCTTGGTGAGTAAATTGTAAAGGGGCAGAGACAAAAGTAACTTTTCATTATGTTTATTGCCCAACTATGATGCTGCTTCAGGGCACCATCCATCCACACAATTACCAAAAATCCCATGCGAGGCCCTGTGCTAAGTACCATATGACTACCACTAATCAATATTGAGGGATGTCTGTAAGCCTGGTGCTGTATGACGTTCTTTACATAGATAATCTCAATTACTCCTCACAACAACTTTATGAAGGATATACCATTATCACACCCATTCGTCTGATTAGGACAGTGAAGGACAGACATCCTGTTAAGTCATGTTCACAAGGTCACCTAGAAACTTAAGTGATCAGCCTGGGTTTTTTTTCAAACTATTTTATTTATTTGACAGACAGAGACCACAAGTAGGCAGAAAGGCAGGCAGAGAGAGGAAGGTAAGCAGGCTCCCTGCCAAGCAGAGAGCCTGATGCAGGACTCGATCCCAGGACCCTGGGGTCATGACCTGAGTTGAAGGCAGAGGCTTTAACCCACTGAGCCACCCAGGTGCCCCGATCAGCCTGGATTTTATTTCATTTCTCTAGCAGTGTCATTGATATTTTTATTGCTTTCCACAGACATTATTTTCTCTGTACTATTAAAGTTTTCTTAGAAAGATTAGTGTTAATTTACGGGAAGGCTCACTGGTCTATTGCCAAATTTTAGCCATCATTTTCTAGCAATTTCCTATCCTGTGTCTAGAAGTAGTCCCATAACACTTGATTCCATGTTATCAAGGAACACAATGCTCCAAGAAGAAAATTTGAGTCCAGGTTGTAATAAACCCTTGGTGGATTTTACAAAGCCAGGTTTCAATGTTGAGAGAGAATTCCATTCCATCTAAAAGTGAAGCCAATGACAGAGTTTTCTCTTACCCACAGGGCATGTGTGGTGCAGCATTCAAACAAGGAACTGGGACTTCATTTATTAACAGTTAGGACAGCTGAGTAAACAGCTATTAAATGGAAACCACAGGACCCTTGACTTACATATGCCATGTGAGCAAATGACTTTATATCACTCTATAATCACTGCATGCAGAAATGATCACTGTACAAAACAAGCCCATAAGGCAAATGTAGAGAAACGTGTCCAAGAAAGATACAGTTGGTAGGACTAGAATCCAGTGGCAATTCTCTCCCATTAACATACAACTCTCCAACCCAAGTGACAAGCTAGGCACCTTTAATTGTGTACCAGATAGCAAATTGTACCCTCATCACTGGCAGGTTGTGGCCATTAATAATGAAAAATGTGTTTGGATTACACAAATATTTTTCCACTTACATTTTTAGGCCTGATGGAAGAGTTCTTTTCCTATAATACAAAGAATGAAAGCTGAAGACATGACTTACACATTTAGTTTCCAGAATTAAAGACTAAGCAGAAGAATAATTCATGAATTCACAAATCATCCATTCCTATTGCAACTATTACCTGACCATCAATACATTAGAGAAGTCATATGTTTACATGTGTGTTACAGTTTTATTAAATTGCTAAAATGATGTGCCTACCACCTGGGGTACAATTTCATTATTATTTTCTGCTATAGATTTTCATTTAGCCTTTGGATAGAATCTATATATTCACAAAGTGCTTTGTAGTTATTTTGTACTTCTTTTAGTGGCAGCACTCTAAGGCTATGTATAATATTGAATGGGAAACCAACTCTCTGGCTTTAAAGAAGGCTCAGGAAAGCCAGAGGAGAGAACTTTTTTTTCCTGTGCTCACAAAATCTGAAATCCATATCTTGTCCAATTAAAAAAAAAAAAAAAACGAAGAAAACAAAAACCCTCTATTTTGTTAGGACAGTGCTCTTGAAGTTATTTGTAAAGGTTTAAAGCAAAAAGCTTTAAATATGTCTCCGTATTGGAAATAATGAAGTCAATGGTCTGGATTCTATGATCGGCAGTTTCTTCACTCATTTTCTCTGATGTTTCTCAAAACATGATTTTACATGCTCCATCCCCCTAGGACTAGTCAACAGGGCAGACAGCAGCCTGCTTAGGAAACTGACTCCATTTATTTAATAATTTGGATGATATTCATGCTCTATATTGAAACGCTCATGGAAGCAGATGTGTCCACGAAGTTCTCTAGCAAAGAACAAGCTTGCCTTGCCATAAGCCAAAGTTCATCACATCCAGTTGCCAAGCAAAGGAAAAGCAAAAGCAAGCTCTGTTTTCAGAGATTCTGAAAGCCAGACTTGTTTTGCTCAGGTTCTTCTTAGAATTGACTAATGGAAGCCCACTATGGGCACCACCCTGGGCTCTTTGCACACCACTGAGTAGGAATAATATCTGGTAAGGCCTTCAGGATCATCTGTCTCCATGTTACATGTGAGGAAGATGAAGCTCAGATGTAGCTATTTTCTGAACTCATCTTTGTTCTACGGTAGTGTAATGAAACACTAAAGAATTCACACTGACTACTTGCTTTCACCAACTTGGAATATCATTCACACTTAGCATTGAAATTTAATTCTTATTGTAAATTATTGGAAAAAAAAACACGTTGTTTATCCCTGCACCTACTTAAGTATTAGACTAATACAGGTAGATTTCCTTTTTTAAAAGTCAGGTTAATTGCATTTACATTATAATTTATAGGTCTTCGTGTCACAAATTGTTAAAACATTCTTTTGAAAAAAAAATTTTTTTGCATTGTCTTCATTCAAAGATAATTTGAATAAATCTCACAGAATAAATTCAAGTCAGTACCCACCATAGTCCTAAATGGCTTTACACATATTACACTATAGTGTTACAAAGAAGCAGTTTGGATTCTGACCATAAAAAAGTTCAAATCATTGTAACTATTCCAGAGTGCTGTGATCATGATCTGGCCATGGGCAGAAGGACAGCATAATAAACTTTGTTTACTCTAATCCAGTTTCTGCCAGGAAGAAACGTGTTTCCATTTCTTTGGCAAGATTTTAAGGTTGGTTTTGTTTTTGTTTTGAAATAAATTAATAACTATGAGGCACGAAAACTGATTTCACATTGTACATGAATGAATGCAAGAGTAAAAGGATGCATAACCCGTTTTCTCTGGTTTCTGATTACAAAGCAGCATATAGTACCCTCTGTTAAGTACTATACACCATTTTAAAAGTGAAATACCAAAAAAATCATTTTTCTCCTAGATTTTGAATACTAGCACTAAGCATAGATTTTACATATTTACTAATATGTAAAAATGAATATCTTATAAATACTTGGTAGAATAAATTATGACAGTCTCACTATTATATAAATCAATATAGCACGGAAAGCAGTGTATATCGGATACATATTAACGAAACTTAATGGGAATATATAATAAAGAAAGTAGCACATGAGTGTCTTTGTATCATTAATTGAGTACTAAATTGTCAAGCTATGACTTTGAGAGATACCACTGATGTTTTATTCTGATGAGAAATCAAGTGTGTATATGGTATCATTCCACAGGACATTTTCTAGAAGAAACATTTCAGAGGTCTGTAAGACATTCAACACACATTTCCTTCTGTAATGTATGCATTTAACTTGTACATTCAAGAATGCAAACCTAAATCAGATAAAATTGGATCATCAGCCATTTCTGTGTTTAAAAAAAAAAAATCAAACACTGGTCAGTGGGTAAATAACAGTAAATTCATGGACATGGGGATTCAAGACAGAGACACAAATATAAATTCTTCTGCCATTCCATGACCCCCTGGTAAGTTGTGCTTTTGAAACCACTTCTATCTGCAAAGTTTGGACATTTGAGGTTGATTCTGGCCTAGGCCAATAAGCATAGAATATAGTTTGGATTTGTTTATAATAAGGGTGTATAGAGAGTGATGGTTTGGCCTTTTAAACTACAGGCAACCTTTACTTCCTAATGACTGAAATTTTTATAACTGACTAACAGAATTCAGTTAAAAATTCCATGTTATCAACTTGGGTCACTGTATTTTTTAAAATAAGTAGGATGTATTTGTCATATTATTTGTTTTGACTGTTCATTTAAATTGGTTTTTTAGACATCTCCATTTGTGTAGTTTAGAAATTAGGTAGAATTATCTTGTTTACAGGAATAATAAAGCAGAGTTGGTCAAAACTGGCATTTGTCCATTTCCACCAGCCCAATAATAGGTACCAAAGAAATGAACTATGAGGCTTCATACGCTGTGAGCCAGACTCCCAGGCTTGGCTGGTCTCGTAACCCTCCTCCTGCCCTTCAGCTTTCCCTCATGGCCTCTGACGCACGCACCAGAGTCTGTCTGTGGCATTCCTCAGACTGTTGTTTGCCGTTAAAGGGCAAATGAAGGAAAGAGGAGGAGGAAATGAATTGAGAGAAATAGGAAAGGGTAGGGGTGAGAGGGGAGTACACAGAAAGAAAATAAAATTACTTCTCTGTGTGTTTGATACAGTCTTTTAAGGTGATTCTAAAAATGAAGCTCCAGAGTTCAGGGCAAGGATGGAGATGGAGAGTTACCTTCCTGTCCACCCCTGCCTGCTCATTCACCCTGCCCTGTCTGGCTCAGGCCTTTATCTCTAATTGGGCTGCCTCTTCCCATGCCTGGATCCCCAGACAGCAATGCAGACTGACAAAGTGACGTATTGGTCATCTGTGCTGGAATTCAGACTCTCGTTCCACTATAAATTCACAGGCTCAGGGCTCAATATGGATGTCAAATCCAGGGCCAAAGGATTCTCTCTTCCTGGAATCTAAAAATAGGGACACAGGGGGACGCCTGGGTGGCTCAGTTGGTTAAGCAGCTGCCTTCGGCTCAGGTCATGATCCCAGCATCCTGGGATCGAGTCCCACATCGGGCTCCTTGCTCGGCTGGGAGCCTGCTTCTCCCTCTGACTCTGCCTGACACTCTGTCTGCCTGTGCTCACTCTCTCTCTCTCTCTCTGACAAATAAATAAATTAAAAAATAAAAAATAAAAAAAAAATAAAAATAGGGACACAGAGATTTCATTAGCCAGTAAGAAAACTTGAACTAAAAGACGAGATGTACCTCAAGATTAAGCATAAGTAGCCAATCTCTAAAAAGAAAAGAATGAAGCCAATGTACACTCAAGACAAAGTATGTATATGTGCCTTGTGTGTGCCTGGGTGTATATGTAATGTAAAAGAGAGAAGGAGAGACAGAAAGAGGGAAACAAAAAGGGGCTTGATTATTTTCTCCTTTTCAGCTCCTCCAAGGACCAGCTGCACTTACTGCATTTGGATCTTATAAAAGTCCCTGTATCCTCAATCATCCTCATCATACCCTCCTTGACTTAAGGTAATATTAAAAAGTAAACTGAGGCACATTAAAATTTTTGAATTTATTTTGAGCGAAATTTGATTCGAAATGTGTTTAGAAGCACTCTGCTGACAAGAACGAGGGGAAACACTTATCACAGAGAAAGTGTGGAAGCAAAGAAAGGCAATTATTAGATCAGCTACAGCTTAACGCCCCGTTGGCTGTGATTGGTTGTCCTTGGCATTTTGATTTCATAACCTTGAGGCAGTTATAAGCTCAGAGTTTGGTTTTATGTCAGCCATGATGATACGAGGCCACGTCAGTATAATGGCCTCCTTATTTCATTAATTTAATAGTAGTTTGAGGAAATTCTTGCTTCTTGTTATTTAGCTATAGACCTCCTACCAGCTAAAAAAATGGAGCTGTTTGGGGGGAAATAAGAAGAATCGTACTCTGGCAACTACTACTATTTTATTAGCCCAAGTAGTCTTTTGTTTGAATTGGTTGCAGATTTTTTCTTGGGAGGACCAACATCCACGCAATGGCTGGTTAGTAGTTTTAATACACACAACACTGCGATCTGAGTGTCCTGGATAACAGAGAGATGTGGGTGCTTCTTCACTTGGCAAATGTTCAATCAGAAACATCCTGCAAACCTGCCATTCACGTTAACCACCAGCATTCTTTGCTTTCAATGAGGTCACATTTCTTCCCAAAGATGTTGGTTGGATTTAAATACAAAACTCATATTTTCTGGGTAATATTTGCTATAACTATAAATTGAAAAAAAATAAGTCTAGGGCACCTGGGTGACTCAGTCAGTTAAGCATCTGCTTTTGGCTCAGGTCATGATCTCAGGGTCCCAGGATTGAGCCCTGCATTGGGCTCCCTGCTCAGTGGGGAGTCTGCTTCTCCCTACCCTCTGCTTGTGTGTGCTCGCTCACTCTCTCTCTCCCCTAAAATAAATAAGATTTTTTTTAAAAAAGGGAAAAAGCAAAATGTAGATTTTGCATTGGAACTTTCTTTTCTTCTTTCTTTTTTTCAGTGAATCATTATTTTAACCACTTTTATTACTTTCATACGCAAAAAAAACCCTGCCCTGCAACTGAATTTGGTTTTACAAATAATAATTCTAAAAGCTGAGGAAGTTTCTGAATAAAGGAATATAAAAGTGGGCCACCATATAAACTCATTTTCTTAATGGAATTTTTATTACTTAAAAGAATAGTGAATTCCAGTCTACTTATGTTTAGAATCCCAATGTATACTTTAACCAGATAAAGAGATGGGATTAATAAGTGAGCTTTTCTCATACAGAAAACCATAAACACTGACTAACTTGTACTCAAATGCTGGGGTATTATATTCAGTCAAATATTAAAAGTTAGTGGAGTCACTCAGCTAACTCCCTTTTTATCTCATCGGCTCTCCTTTTAAGTCCTTTCTGACACTCAGCCAAATGATTATATATAATAAGAGTATGAAATAGCAATTTAAATTCTCAAAAAAGATAGTCACACAAAGGTACATATTGAAAAATCATTAGGTAGACTTTGGATAGATAACAAGAATATAGTTTCCCACAAATCAGTTTATCTGGTAGTTCAAGTACATTACAATTTTTTTTTTGCATATTCTGCTTTTCTTTTTTAAGTTTGTTTGTTTGTTTAAGCAATCTTTACACCCATTATGGGGCTTGAATTTACAACCCTGCAATCAAGAGTCACATGTTATATGGAAGGAGCCACCAGGCACCCCCATTACAAAATTAAAAGAATCATAAATGTCGTTGATGGAATTTCAGATCCTAAAGGAACACCTACTATATCTCAAGCCCAGAAAAGATGCATAATAGCTGTGACAACCCTTTTTGGAGTTGCTAAGATGTCTTATCATGGTATCTCTTATTTCACAACAGTATTTTCCACTGCCCCTTACTTGTGAATTAAATCCGATATTATTTCACACTCTAAAATAATTGCCAACAGACCCAATCAGGGTGTCAAGGACTAGCAGTCATCACAGCCCTATGCTTTGCCATTTTGTGATGTGGCTTTATCACAAACTCACTAATATAATACAGCACCTTTACCTACCATGACTGAAACCATGGCAGGGGGAATTTCATCTTTTCAAAGCAGAAAGCAAAAAGGCAGTTACACAGCAGCACTTGGGTGTGGAGGAATCTTCAAAATCAAAGTCTATCCGGGGCACCTGGGTGCCTCAGTCAGTTCAGCGTCTGACTCTTGGTTTCAGCTCAGGTCATGATCTCGGGGTCATGAGACCAAGTCCCGTATGGGGCTCCACATTCAATGCAGAGTCTACTTGTCCTTCTCCCTCTGCTCCCTCTCACACCCCTGCTGGCATGTACACACACACACACTCTCACTCTCTCTCTCTTAAATAAATAAACAAAATCTTAAACAAGACAAAATGAAAAACAAAGTCTGTCCTGCCACTAAAAAAATTAAGATGTTTTTCCTTGGTGTTCTTTACCAAGTTATTGATTATAAGCAAAAATTGGGGAACCACCTGTAAGACTGTCTTTGAAATGATGACATATTAAATGAAGGGTCATCTTTCTTCTCAGCTGACAAGAGTGAGGTTGAAGGGTGGCTCAGAAAGTCCCAGCTCATTCAAGATGGTGTATACTCCTTTAATTAAGGAATCAAGGTAAAAGACACCTTGTACACTCAGAGTAAGAGATCGGATCCCAACATGGTGACTTAAGATGTAAATGAATACTAGTACCTTTGGAATAGTAGGAAAGAGAGACAGTCTGAGAGCTCCTGAAGGACTGGACAAAACAGTCTCTGGAGGAAAGGCAGAACTGTGTGGGAAAAGTAAGCTGAGAGACTTAAAAGGACATTATAACATTGGCCAGGATAACCCCTATTTAATAAGGTTCTTAAGGTTCTTTAGACCTAAATGACTTGGAAGAAATCCAAAATGGTCCCACCTTAAAGTGTATTGTATTTTATAGCAAGCTTCAAATGTAGATCTACTCTACCATTTCTCTATGTTAGTTGGGTACCATCTGTATATATTTCCTCCTCCTCAGGGTTACATCATACAGTCTATATGACGTCTGTATACTCTAGAATGAACACTATTTTATTTTTCTTATTATCATATGATTATAAAAGAGTTATGTTCTTTCTATATATATAGCTGGATGGATAGATAGATACAGAAAGAATTCTTCATATGCAAAAATGTTTCTTTTCATTGGAAAACTCACTATAAATTGTGTTTTTCAAAAATGGATTTGGATTTATTTAGATCCACCCAAGCAGTTGCATCTCTAATCCACCTGAGGCCAAATGTTGTGCAGTAATGAGAAAAGAGCACAGGATTTGACCTCAAGAGGACCAACAAAAGATTACTTCAAAGAAAATCAGATATGTATCAACACAGTTCATAAGTTTGATTCATTCTGTAAAACTGACATTTTCCCTTACCTTTTTAGAAAGAAAGCTAAATGCAACCAGGAGAACAAGGAAAGAGAAACAATATGCATCATTGAAAACATAGCAAAATAATGAATCCTGCCCAAATTTAACAAGATGAAGAAGGTGAAAGAGGTGTCAAAAGCAGGGAGATGCAGTAGGGTATGAGGAAGAATTAAAACAGAATCTTGTCTTAACAGAAAAAGAGTCAGGGTATTCATATCCAGAATGCATCTTGATGTGTACAGTCTCAAGTACAAAACTAAAATTAACAAAACTACAAGCATGCTAGAGATGAAAGCTTCAGTTATTCCAGTTTGGTTCTAATAAAAGATTACAGTTAATATGGAATCATGCAGCTAAGCCATATTTGTAATAAGAAACTGATATATAAGGAGAGGAGAAAAATTTTGAATGGTAAATAGACCTACAGCTCTTGATGTCCTTTGCTTAGAAAAAGTAAGGACTAGGTGTATTAATAAGTGAATGCACTTATGGAAATGCAAGAACACAGAGAAAATGCCTACAATATTGAAACACTGAGTCTACCCTACTTCTAAAGTGTTAGTATAGAAAATCAATCTCAACTCACTTAAAGTTGAGTGATCAAAATGAAGCCAGCAGAACATCTTTTTTTAAAGGATACCACAAGTATAAAGGAAGAAAAGAATAAAGAAAGCAACAGTAGATAAAGAACATGTACCACAAAAATATTGCCATAGAGCAGATGAGAAATCTAACAAAATATATCACCTTGAATGCAAAGATCTGGCTGAAACAGTTGCTTCTGTAAAGCAAATGGATGACAGCAAAGATAGAAGGAACAATAAAAACAGGAGGTGGTGACATGCAAGAGAGAAATGGAGAGGGTAGAAAATATCAGTCTGAAGAATAACTCTTGGCCACACAGACATTAAGAGGATAAAATGCTATCAACTTTTGGCACAAACTTGAAAATTTACATAAAATGGAATATTTCTAGAAAAACACAAATATCAAAACTGACACAAGAAGGAAGTGAATATCTGAGTAATCCTACAAACATTAAATAAAGTCAAGCCATAGTTACAAGCCTTGTCACAAAAATATCCTCAGGTATGTATGGCTTTATTAATAAATTCTACCAAACAGTTAAGAAACACCAACCTTATACACACACAGAATAGAGAAAAGTAGGGAAAACTTTCCAATTCATTACATGAGGACAGAAATACCTTAATATTAAAAACTGGCATTAAAACAAAAAACATATCTCAGGAAAATAAGTTCAAAATCTTAAACAAAATATTACTAAGTCAAATCAGCCAATTACAAAGAGTGTAATCTATCAGAATAAAATTGAGTTTATTCTAGGAAAGCAAGTAATATCTTAACATGAACAATTTAACATGAACATGAATAATGTAATTCACCACATTAATAGAATGTAGTAGAATGTATTATTGCCTCAACTCTTCACCTCTCTTTGTATACATGCAAATTTAAATTTGCATTTCCTTTCACTACATTGATTGGGAATATATTTCCTTTCTTTTTAACTTTGAGTTCAATCATGGGACTCTTCTGGCCAGTGAAATGTTGGTGGGGGGGTGGGAGGAGGGGTAGAGACTTGAAATGGCTTAAGTGGGTAGATTTGATACCTAGTATTTCTGCCATCACCATTAGGAAAACATGCTCAGAGAAGATATTTTCAAATGACATATCAGGTAAAGGGCTAGTATCCAAAATCTATAAAGAAGTTATCAAACTCAACATCCAAAGAATGAAATAATCCAATCAAGAAATGGGCAGAAGACATGAACAGACATTTCAGCAAAAAAGACATCCAAATGGCCAACAGACACATGAAAAAGTGCTCCACATCACTCGGCATCAGGGAAATACAAATCAAAACCACAGTGAGTTACTACTTCACACTAGTCAGAATGGCTAAAATTAACAATTGAGGAAACAACAGGTTCCCTGGGAGGGGAACCTTCTTACACTGTTGGTGGGAATGCAAGCTGGTGGAGCCACTCTGGAAAACAGTATGGAAGTTCTTCAGAAAGTTGAAAATAGAGCTACCCTATGACCCAGCAATCACACTAGTGGGTATTTACCCTAAAGATACAAATGTAGTGATCTGAAGGGCACATCACCCGAATGTTTATAGCAGCAATGTCCACAATAGCCAAACTATGAAAAGAACCTGGATGTCTATCAACTGATGAATGGATAAAGAAGATGTGGTATAGCAGCCAGCAAAAAAACACTGAAATCTTGCCATTTGCAATGACGTGGATGGAACTAGAGGGTATTATGCTAAGCAAAATAAGTCAATCAGAGAAAGACAATTATCATATGATCTCTCTGATATGAGGAATTTGAGAGGCAGGGCAGGGCATCGTGGTGGGGAGGGAAGGAAAAAATGAAACAAGAGGGATCAGGAGGGAGACAAACCATAAGAGACTCTCAATCTCAGGAAACAAACGAAGGGTTGCTGAGGGGTGGGATGGGGAGGGATAAGGTGGCTGGGTTATGCACATTGGGCAGGGTATGTGCTATGGTGAATGCTGTGAATTATGTTAAGAGTAATGAGTCACAGACCTGTACCCCTGAAGCAAATAATACATTATATGTTAATTTTAAAAAAGAAAAGAAAAACATATTCAGACCAGACCACTGGTCCCAAGATGAGTCTGATAAACATCAACAGAGCCACTCCAGCTAACCTGGAGACCTGTGAGAATAAATGATCGCTGCTTAAGACATTGAGTTTCAGAAAGGTTTGTTGGCAGCATTGTTGTAGCAATAGTTAAGCAAAATGGAAATGAATGCTACCATCATATGTAGCATTGGTTTGAAACCAGATAGTGGAAAGTGAGAAAAATGTTATGAGTATTGAAAAGTGGCAAAAGAACTATTACAGGACACTGAAAAAAAAAAATAACCCTTGTTATTTAGTGGCAAAACTTGCCTAGTATAACATGCAAGATAAAAAATGTACCTAATGAATGTGTAGTCTTGGGAAAGATGTTTTTCAGGCAGGATGTTCAAAACTTCAGCTTTTCCTTTTTTCTTGCACAAAATGACACTACAAAGTAAAGACAAATTCAGAAAACTATGGCCAGCTTATAAGCAGACTTTAGAAGGCATATAAAGAGCCCAGAACTTGCTAGGCTGAAAAATAAAATTGCTTCTCATCAATGCCTCTCCAGAAAATAGAATATTTTCAAATTATGATGGGGAGTGGGGGACAGAGGAGATTAAATCAAGACTGTGGCCATTTGATTAAGCTTGGTAGTAAAAAACAAATCAAAGATTAAATAGTCATGCCCTTTGTTAAAAGCTATGAAAAAATTCAAGTGGTACTTAGTAGACTCTTCCAGATGAATAAAAAGACTCCTAGAGGGACGCCTGGGTGGCTCAGTTGGTCAAGCATCTGCCTTTGGCCCAGGTCATGATCCCACAGTCCTGAAATCAATTACCCAGCTCCTTGCTGGAGGGGGGGTTGGGGGGGACCAGCTTCTCCCTCTGCCCCTCCCCCTGCTCATGCTCAATCTGACACATAAATAAGTAAAATCTTAAAATTAAAAAAAAAAAAAGACACCTAGAAAGCTTAAAGATATGGTTCCATAGAAATAGGATCCAAAAATACCCATAATTAAGCCTAAAGCAAGAAATATCTTTAAAAGAGCTAAGGGGCAGCATTTGACAAAGGAGTTGAGTGAAATCAAATGCAAAGGTCATCAACAAACTTTTAAATAGATCTCTATTAGCGAAAGCCCACCAGCCTGGGCTAAAGGGACTGATACTCTTGGAGATTAAAACAAAACAAAACAAAACAAAAAAACAGTCCTCATCTTTCTACAGGTGGTATGTAGGACAATAAAGCTGCGCACGTGCTCCCCCTAAAAGCACACTCTCTAATGCCTTCCTTAGAAGAGCCCAGGAAGGATAATGAGAAACGAATAATATTCCAGAGCTTAGAGGCAAGAGCCAAAGTAAACAGTTGATGGGAAGTCATTGTTAGACAGCAATGTAAGTTGATCAAGTAATATTTCCTACCTCCATATAAGTGGAGATGGTAGCATTTTCAGAATTGCCTTTAGTGATTGCTACATGCCTCCCTTCTCCCAATATCTGAGAGCACTTATGGTTATCCTGTCCATGATTCAATATTGCTTGTAAATGATGATAATTTGACTTTTGTTTGTTGGTTGGTCTCTAGATCAAGAGGAGCAACATCTCGATCTGATCTAGAGCTTCTGGCTATGCATAGTGAGATTCTGGAGATCCTGGATGGGAATAAATGTATTCTGCATGAAAAGGGTTATGAATAATTGTAGCCAAGGACTGAAGTGTGGAATATCTGTTACTGACCCCTCCCTCTACCCATGACCTTTGCCATGGAATTTTGAAGTTCCTCTCACTGGTGGCAGAGTGGACTTTCTTCCTAGGACTAAGTCAGGTTACTTACTGTGGCCAGAGAGAAATTAACAGATCTGACACAGATGATTGTTGTTTTAAATCACTAAGTTTCCAAAAAAAAAAAAAAAAGAAAGAAAGAAAGAAAAAGAAAAAAGAAAAAATCACTGAGTTTTGGGGTGATTTGCAGTTGTTTAGTGACAATGGCTTTCCAATACACAGACTAAAGAAGAAAAAGATTATGATCATTCCAGTGAATGAAGATAAAGCATTTGATTTAATTCAATATTAATTCATGATAAAATTTTAAAATCTCAGAAACTAAAAATAGACAAGATTTTCCTTATTTTGATAAAGGATCAACATCAAAAAAAGAGGAACTACAGCAATATGTTGAATGGCAAAATGCTGAAAATTTTCTAAGACCGGAAATGAGATAGACATATCTTCCCTCCCCATTTCTATTCAAATGGTACTAGAGAGAAAAGTGTGATTAGAGAGGAAAAAAATTAAACTGTTATTCATACACATATGTTACATAAGTAGAAAAATCCCAAAGACGATGCAGATAAATTAATAGACTTAAAAATCAATATGTAAAAATTAATTGCATTTCTCTATAACATCTACAAACAAAACATGTTATTTGTGCAATTAAAAAAAAATAATGGCACCTGGATGGCTCAGTTGGTTAAGCGTTGGACTTAGCTGAGGTCATGATCTTGGGGTCCTGGGATGCAGCTTTGCATGGAGCTCCGGCTCAACAAGGAATCTGCTTGTCCTTCTCCCTCTGCCCTTCTACCTACTCGTACTCTCTCCCTCTCTTAAAGGAATAAAATCTTTTTTTTTTTAAGATTTTATTTATTTATTTGTCAGAGAGAGCACAGGCAGAGTAGCAGGCACAGGCAGAGGGAGAAGCAGACTCCCTGCCGAGCAAGGAGCCCGATGTGGGACTCGATCCCAGGGCCCTGGGATCATGACCTCAGCCAAAGGCAGCTGCTTAACCAACTGAGCCACCCAGGTGTCCCAAGGAATAAAATCTTTTAAAAATAAGTGAATAATAAAAGATTCAAAATTTATTCATTCAGCAAATACTGTGTAGAGTATAATTAACAACAATGCTCATTAAAGGAAAAGCTCTTATACAAGAACTAAGATACTACTTGGGGTGTGGGTTTGTTTTTGGGGGGTTTTTACCCACTAGAATTTATGCAAGGAATGCTTGAACCTAAGAGTGAGCTTTTTGCTTAGTTTGGGTTTGGATTTTTCAATGATTAGACCAAACCTCTTTCAGGTCTAACAGGTCTCGTGGGCGTGAAGTCTGATAGAAAACCCTGAAAGATACTCAATTTCCGGCCCACAGTCGCTGACTTGTTTTGAATTGGGCGTTATCTTCAGCTGTCAAGGGTCAACATCACGCTCGGATTCAAGATGGCGACGTCAGAGGAGCCTCAGCCCCGCCGTGGAACATTCCGAATCTGGAGCTACAGGGGGAGCAGCTGGCTGAGCGACTCCTAAGCATCCCACCACGAGAGAGGGCTCCCCTAGAGGCAGGTAGGAGAGGCTGGACACCGCCTGGCCATAAACCGCACCGGGGGCGCCGCCAACCACAGTCGGGAGGGAACTCAAACCCTGGAGCTTCTCCCTGAGAACCGAAGGATCTGAACCCACACCAGCTACCCCCAAACGTTTAAGTCCTGCACCTGGGAGAGGAGCCCCCAAAGCACCCAGCTTTGAAAGCCAGTGGGGTTCCTGCGTCCACCAGAGCCCCGGGGCTGTAAGGACCCGAGAGGCGGCCCGTGTGCAGGGTCTCCCTCCGCCAGGTACCGCCGCGGCGCCCGGCGTTTGTGGGGGCGAGGCTCGCGGGCTCGGCCCGGAGCGCAGGCCTGGGATTCGAGGAACGTTGAGGTCCTGCTAGGGTATTCTCTGAGGACGGAGACTAGCCGGTGCCATCTTTTCTTTTCTTTCTCTCTTTCTCCCTTCCTTCCTTTTCTTTCTTTTCTTTTCTCTTCTCTTTTCCTTTTTTCCCTGTGTTCGTTGCTGGTGGGCCCGTCCTCCGCTCGCTGCCTGCGTCGCTGCCGCTCGCTGGCGTCTCCCACAGGGAACACGCGGGCCTGGCGCCCGGACTCTTGCAGCCCCAACCCAGGCGGCCCCTGCAGATCACCTAGCAGTGGGGGCCATTGGGGCTTAGGCTTGCAGCCCCTCTGACCGTGTATCTATTTTTGTATGTATTCGCACACTTTAAAAGCTGCTGCCTGAGGGTCTGGCTTCCGGTCAGCCTGAATGGCTGAGATCATCCCCTTCCGGTCCCGACCTGTGTTGACACACCCTCAACCCCTGGGGGCCGTTAAAGGGAAAACTAGTGGCTGGGACAATGACCGAGGTTTGAAAGGACAACCAAATGGTAGGCCAGGGTGGAAAGGTAAGGCCACTCCTTCACGACTGGGAGAGGAGACTGTCTTCCGGAATGCATGGAAACCCACACAGAATCAAGCAAAATAAAGAGACAGAATAGGTTCCAAACAAAAGAATAAAATAAAACCTCGGAGAAGTCAGCGCCGTTTTCAGCTTTGTCATAAAAGGCCTTGTCAAATAGAACCAGATTCCTTCTATAAAATTGTTGTATCATGGTTTTGTTAGTTTAAAAAAAAAAAAAAAAGCCTCTTTTTCTATGTCTACAGGTGTTGCTTGGTCAGTGGAAGTCCCAAGAAACTTAAACAGGGGTTTAGGCGTCCTCAGTCATCTTCACTCAAAGATAGAATATTGTCCCTTTGTGCTCTTACACTGGAATCTGGGGGTCTTTAAAAGTGTGCTGGCATGAGCGAGCCCCAAACATTAGTGGTTCCTTGCTTTTAGTTTCTTATCCTTGCCTTCAAGTTGACCGGACCCACTTCTGAGTGCAAACAGTGCGCACTTGTGGCCATAACATCCAGGATTTGTTGAAAGTGATTAAGTTTTAGAATATAGGTGAGGGTCAGTGGGGTGGAGTCCGGAGCCGACGACCAAGAAAGAATTCTTGAGACGTCTTTGGTGCAAAATAGTGGTTTATTAAAGAACAGGGACAGGCCCCGTGGGCAGAAAGAGCTGCTGCCCTGGGCTTGTGAAGGGTGACTGGTTATATATTATGGGGTTGGGGGAGGTAAGGAAAAATGGAGGTTTCAAAAGAACTTTAATATGCTAAAGAGGATCTGCAGGATACCAGATACCAGAGGTCTTGCCATCATCCCTCTAGCAAGGCTAAGGTAGTTGGGAGATTCCTGGAAGAATGTCACATATGTCCCACCCAGGGGTGGGGGGTGGGGGGGGAGGGGGAAGGTTGCAGGGTGTCAGCTTCTGCTGTGTCCTCAGCTTGCCTCTGTTCCCTCATCAAAAGATCAGCCAGTGAATGGAGTTTTACACTTAGGCACGTTGGGAGGCAAAAACAGTACTTGCCTGCGGTTTGGTTTTGGTTTGATTTTGTATTTTTTATTTCTGTTTCAAAAGAGACCACTCTTAAAAGGCATCAGAGATGAAACTGTCTGTTCTGTCGATTAGCCTGTGTTCAAACTTCTCGTGATACCTGGTAAATAATGCAGTTCTCATTAATTACACGAAAATGGGAATCTGGGGAACAAATAGCTTTTGAGCAGCATGGTGGAAACAAATTTCTGATTTTAGCAATATCTGTACAGCTGAGGAGCTCCCCTATTTACCCCCTCTTCTCAGAAGGAAACCCACATCTTACAAAAGCCAAGAAAAAAAAGTTGGAGGGCCGTTAGAGGGGGCAGCAGAAACTGTATGTTTCCAATTATCTTTCTCATTATGAAGGACTGTACCTTTCATATTATTTTGCATCAGCTTTTAGTGTTCTGAGTTGAAAAGCAGTTTCACCTTGCTCTGGGAAAATAAGAATCTGAATCCCCAGTTGGAGAAAAAGAAATGTGTACCAGCCATCATTATTTAAGCACACCTCGAGTTTCGGATCTGACTAAAAATGTGAATAGCAGGAAAACACAAAAGAGTCCATTCTTTGTAACCGTCTGAAACCAGGAAGTGATGAATCCCACTGGAGCGGGTTTGTTTCTACTTGGTTCCAAACCCAATTTTCAGATGAAAGCCTTTGGAGAGGTAAAGCCTTGCTTTGTTAAGCAAATGGTCGGCTTACCTCCAATGCTTTTACCAGCAGGCCTTGTTCTTTCTATTCTGTCCTGAACCAGTTTCAAGAGCAAAAGGATGTTTGTTGTTTCAGGATTGGATGTTATGAAGGACCTTTGGAAACCAAATAGTCTCAAGTACATGCTCTTGCATACCAATGTTTCTAGAACTCAGCTGGCTTTCGCAGATAATTTAAAGTTGCATATGTCCTAAAATAGTTGAGTATGTTTCTCTCTTGCTATAGCACATTTTAAAGAAGGAAAGTAACTAACTTAACATTTTAAAAAACCTAAAAATTATGAAAAAAATAGAATAAAATTGAAACTAGGACTCTAGATATAAAAAGAAAAAATAAGTCTCCTTTTCTTTTCTCTATTTGGAAATGAAGACAGCATAAAAAGAGAAAGATCAAGTTGGATGAGAAGGAGGGAGAATGGAAAATATGAGATAGACTCAAAAAATATTGATAATGGGGTTTGTACCTTGCTGAGGAGGAAAAAGTTTTGTTTTTTTTTTAAAAGATTTTATTTATTTCTTTGAGAGAGAGGCAGTGAGAGAACATGAGCGAGGAGAAGGTCAGAGGGAGAAGCAGACTCCCCGTGGAGCTGGGAGCCTGATGCGGGACTCATCCAGGGTCTCCGGGATCATGACCTGAGCCAAAGGCAGTCGTCCAACCAACTGAGCCACCCAGGCGTCCCGAAAAAGTTTTTTATCTTCCCTTCAAAGTTCTTTTAGCTGGCCCTAAGAATCAAATTGACATGAGACAGATTAACAAGAGAAAATCAAAGTTTAATGGCATGCTTCTGTATACATGGCAGAAATCCTGGAAAACTGAGTAACTCCTCAGTTACTCATCACCTTAAGTGCCGTCTCCAGCTAAAGGCTAAATGTTGGGAGTGGGGAGTCCGTTATGGGAGGTTACCAGAAAAAGCACAGTGAACTAGGGCAAGGTTGTTATGAGATTTAAGTGCATGCCTTCTCCATTGATAACAGTTCCTAGAGATTTAAGAGTCATCCCCATCTCCCTGGTCCTGAGGGAGACGCTCTTACAAATGGAGATTTCCCTTATACATTTAAATATCTCTTACAAAGGGGTAACTTCTACTTAGTTTCCAGAGCTTCTCTTGTGTCTGCAGTTTCTTAAAAATAACCAGTCTAAGGGGTACCTGGCTGGCTCAGTCAGAAGAATATGTGACTCTTGATCTTAGGGTTGTGAGTTGGAACCTCATATTGGGTGTAGAGATTACTTTAAAAAAATAAGTAAATAAACAAAAAAAAAAATCAACTGCTTAAGGAAAACAATATACAAAAAGGCATATCTTGGGGAGGCAAAATTTGCTCCCATGTAACCTATATGAAAGAAATAGACATTGAAACACAATAAAAAATGTGAAACATTTCCATGTTATTCCTCTTTTCTTCCTTCCTCCATATCACAGTATATATTGATATGTTATTGTTTCTTGTAAATCATAGTAATTTAACCAGGGCAAGGCCACAGGGAAATGAGGCCCAAGATTTTTCCAAAGCCTATCATCATAAACCAGAATGTACAAATTAGCCAAATTTCTGTCCAAAATGACTTCAAAAATAATTTTGTATACATTTTTTTCCCCACATTCTAGGCTCTGATATCTTCAGCTGTTTAATTCACTACTGCATTGACAAGGACTCTGTCTTTGACCAAAATCTAGCCAGGCTCCTGAGTCTTTCCTTTACCCCTACTTCTCACCTTGGGCTGCTGAACTCAGTTGGGTTTTGTTTGTTTGCTTTAATTAACATATAAGGTATTACTTGTTTCAGGGGTACAGGTCTGTGATTTGTCAGTCTTACACAATTCACAGTACTCACCATAGCACATACCCTCCCCAGTGTCTCATCACCCAGCCACCCTATCCCTCCCACCCCCCTCCACTCCGGCAACTCTCTGTTTCCTGAGATGAAGAGTCTCTTATAGTTTGTCTCCCTCTCTGGTTTCTTCTTTCTTTTTTCTCTCCCTTCCCCTATGATCCTCTGTCTTGTTTCTCAAATTCCTCATATCAGTGAGTTCATATGATAATTGTCTTTCTCTGATTGATTTATTTCCCTCAGCATAACATCCTCTAGTTCCATCCATGTGGTTGCAAATGGCAAAATTTCATTTTTGATGGCTGCATAACATTCCATTGTATCTATATACCACATCTTTATCCATTCATCTGTTGATGGACATCTAGGTTATTTCCATAGTTTGGCTATTGTGGACATTGCTGCTATAAACATTGGGGTGCACGTGCCTCTTCATATCACTATATTTGCACTACCCAGTAGTGCAATTGCTGGGTTGTAGGGAGGCTGATCTCAGTTTTAACAAAGAATCCTGCTAAACAAGTTTATCAAGAATCCCTACCCTTGATATCCATTCTAACTCCTTTTCCTTCACCCTTGATGTCTAATCAACTTCCTCTTTCTCTCACCCTTGATACCTAACCAAGTTCCACTTAGTAATTTTCTATCCACTCCCTCACTTTACCCATTGCTCTACAGCCCTACTTGTCACAATTGTATTCAAAGTTGAGTTCATTCTCTCTCCTGCATTGCAATAGTCTGAACCCCCTACTGCAATAGTTTTGAATAAAACCTTTCTTGCCATTTTAAACAACTGTACAGTGCAGTCTTTTTTCATAACAGCTTCTGACTCAGGATATCAATGTGGTTAATATTGGGGTTCTGCAATAGTCTTACTGGGTTCAGATACAACTATAGCATTTGCATTGGACATGATATTTATCTTGTGAAATTCTAATTTTCTTACCCATAAAGTAAGAATAATGGTTTTTGATGGGGCCAAGGAAGAGGATCTTTGGAAAGCTGTCCCTGTGTTTGGTGCAGAGTTGGCTTTTGTTTCTTTAGAAACCGAACTAAATAAAAAATCAATAACCTTCTCTTTCAGTATGCTGATACTATTGGACAAGCCAGACCATCTTCAGATGGTGTTAGGCATCATTAGGCTTTCCTGATATCCAGTGCTTTTCCACTGCTGGATATCGGGAAAAGAAGGATAAACCACGAATAGCCAGAGGACCAAACACATGAGCTGCTTGGTGCTATTGCTCTAGCATATGATGTTGAATTGAAAGCCACCAACGGCTCCAACCACTCCAGCAGTAACCAGTCTTCAATCTTTCTTTGCAGAAACTTGTTTGAGTTCTTAACATTATGATATCTTATCTTTAGTTTTTAACTATATCTTCATTATTCATTGCGCTCATACTATGCATTCCTACCCTAATAAATAATAAATTCAAATCGTGTCTCCTTCTGTTTTCAATGGAGTGGACCAAGGGAGGGGAGAGATGCTGGATCACTTCCAGGACAAGTAAGATGGCTGGAAAAATGCAGGGGTGAGATACAACCTGAAAATATGTAAGTAGTAAGGGTGGATGAGGACTAGACAGAAAGAGGGAATATTGAGCATCACTTTGACCCACAAGCTCAGTACCTGGCATGATTTTCCACTTCTACCTCGAAGCCTTCTCCACCTGACTCTGCAGAATTGGTTAAAAACAGTTAAAACATCAGTTCCTACTAAAGACAGAATGGGGCAAGAAGTTCTTTTTTTTTTTTTTCTTTAAAGATTTTGTTTATTTATTTGTCAGAGAGAGAGAGAATGAGCGAGCACAGGCAGACAGAGTGGCAGCCAGAGGCAGAGGGAAAAGCAGGCTCCCTGATGAGCAAGGAGCCCAATGTGGGACTTGATCCCAGGACGCTGGGCAGCCCCTCAACCAACTGAGCCACCCAGCCATCCCAAGGGGGCAAGAAGTTCTTAATTGACTGGTACATCTTGGTCTCTTCTCATTCTATCGGTGTGCCAGTGGTTTAAAACTTCTTCTCTCCTGAGTACTTTCATGGTTCCCTGGAGCTCCCCTCACCTGTTGATCAAGATGGCCTTAATGATCCTCTCAGCCGAACTTAACTTTAGACACTTTCTTTTGACCTGTAGGCCCTTGACTTCTATTTACTTAGCAAATTTTCAAGTGTAAATTCTTTTTCTGTGCCTTTGACATGTAAATCTTCTCCCAGAAATATAAACATCTATAAGGCTAGTGCCCTTATCTCCAAGTCTATGTGACAAAGTTCCCAGCCCAATGATAAGCACTGATGGACAAACCCTGGGGCCTAATCACATTGACAAGCCCCCTTCTTTGGGTCCTCCAGCACTCTCCCAGCAGCTTATGCCAGATCTTCTGAACTCACCTCCCTTCTGTTTCAATGTAGTTGACCCACATTGCAGTAGTTTGAATGGAGTCTTCCTTAACATTTTTAACAAGCATCCAGAGCAATTTTTTTTTTTTTTACATTGTGAGTATTTCAGGTGGAATTTCTTAGGCCAGCCTGAATGAATCTCTATTATCATGTCTTGTGGTTCCTCTTTCAGCCCGTAGGAATCCCAGGAATACAGATTTGCTGATCTACAGACAACTTAAATGGGATACGGATTCTCCTGTGCAATGCATTAGTTTTGAAAGGAGGTCTGGAGTCGCTTGCACTGATAGTATATCATTGCAGACATTGGCACTCTACCGCAAAAGGTCCAGCTGAGGCAATTTCATATTTGGAATTTTGGGCTTCCTATCTTCTGCCTTGCAACTCTTTAGCTTTTATAGAGCCTGTAGCTTTGTGAGGGCTGATAGGGCAGGCAGTACTGAGGCTATTCCTTTAAACTGGTTACGCAGTCAGGCTGTCCTAGTGAGGAGGCTCATAATGCAATGAAGATTCATTTTTCTCCAAATTAATATTCATGCTCTAGAAAGTACTAACCAGGTGGTTCTGTAATCATGCCACTGGTCAGAATATTCCCTTCATCATGGCACAGGCAGACCATCTTGGACTGCAGGGAGCCAGTTTAAGATTGTATGTATGCAACCTGAAAACAATCTAAAATAACCAATAAAATTTATTCAGGCCAGAGTCCTTTGCACAGAACCTAAGAGCAAAGACAGAATACAAGTGGAAATGCCTACTCCAAAGGGCAGGAGAAAGTGAGGTCATTAGTTAAAGATAGTGTTTAAGTTCTAAACATACTAGGTCTAAAACCTAGTATTAAATACTTAAAGCAGTAATAGTTGAAGCACAAAGGAGGAGAGAAAGAAAAGTAACAGGGCATATTCACCTTTAGGACTATGACATGTTTACAGAGGTCTGAGTATGCATACAGGATAAATAAAACCACTCTATGTTAAGTTTCCAATGTTCACCTGTAATTATAATTATTTCCGTAATTAAAGAAGCAGAAGAAAGATGGAACCAACTACTAGGTGTTATTATAGTACACTGTGTCTGCAAATAAATTTGTGTTGCAAAAAAGAAGTCAAGACAGAGCTTATCAATTCTAATTATAGGCCGAGTCATTCAGACCAACTTTATACCTCATAATCTAAAAAATTCTCCAATAACTGCCTGTTAAAATGGCATCCAAATATCATACCAGATGAAAAGGGAAACCCTTAGTTTGGTAGGCTTTTCATAGATGTTCTCTTAGCAAATATACCTCTAGATTTTTGTTTTGTTTTCTTTTAAGTACTTACAGTGACCAAGTAATTGCATCAGTTTGGCATTTTGCTGTTAAAATCAACAACTTTAACACATGTCTAGGGTTGAAAACAATATTTGTCAGACCTAAATTGGCTCATTTTAGCTGCAATTTTTTTGAATTGGGACCATTTGAACAACTGTGTTCAATTGAAAACAGCCTTTGAAACAGCCCAAGTAGTGTTTAGACTGTCATTTAAATGTTTTATAAAATATTATTTTCTGTCCAAAAGAAAACCCCTGCTTTTGAAACACTAATTTATGCCACATAACTCATTAATTTTTACCTGGATATTCTTAAAAGATAAAAACTCTTTTTCCAAAATTTACCGAGTTCCTCAGTTTTTTTTCTGAACATATATATATATTTTGTTCTCAACTTGATAGCTAACTGAATACATGGTTTCAAAAAGTCACTTAAATTTTTTTTATTTGCAGATATAAGTGCTTGAAACTGCAGTGTTGTATCTTCTATATTATAGCATTTAGAATTAAGAGAATACTTTAGAATTGAACCCTTAATGAATGTTAGGACAATTTAATAAATTTTAAAAGCAGTATTTTAAAGAGATTTTTTTCATATCATAAAGATACCTTTTAATTTGTTTTATTAATTTTCTATCTTTCAATTTTAATTTGAAATAATCTCATAGGAAAGGTTGCAAAAATACTACAAGATAGGACCTATGCTCTTCACCCAATGTCTCAAGTATTAGCATCCTACATAACCATTGTGCAGTTATAAAATCAGGAATATGTTTTTCTCCAACCATTCACTTTGAGTCTATATTTGCCTTATATTTAGAGCAAATTTTTTGTAGACAAATACAGTTGTGTCCTATTTTTGATCCATTTATAATCCCTTAGAACTGGTGCATTTAAACCGTTGACATTCAAAGTGACTATTGATACACTTGGATTATTGGCCATGTTTGTTGGTTTTCTTCTTGTTGCTCTTGTTCTTTGTTCCCATTTTTGTCTTCCATTTCCTTTTCTGCCTTTTGTGGTTTTGAGCACTTTATATCATTCATATTTTCACCTTTCTTATATATCATTTATACCTTTTTTTTTTCCTCTTTTTAGTGGTTATCCTAGAGTTTGCAATATACATTTACAGTTAGTCAAAGTCCATTTTCAAATAACACTATACCACTCCCCAGGTTGTATGAATACTAATAGTATGAATAATTGTATTATAATATAATATATAATATAATATTTTATTATAGTATGAATAATAATAAAATAATCCTAATTCTTCCCTCTCATCAGTTGTGTATCATTGCTTTCATTCTTTTCACTTCTGTATAAGCACTTTCAAAGGATAATTTCACAGAGTTCAGAATTCTAGGTTGGTGGGAGTTTTTCTCTCAATATTTTAATAATCACTACACTCTCTTCTTGTTTGTATGGTTTCTGAGGAAAAGTCTGATATAATTTTCATCTTGGCTCCTCTGTAGGTAAGGTTATTTTTCTCCCTGTAGTTTATTTCAAGATTTTTTCCTTACTTTTGATTTTCTGTAGTTTGAATATAATATTCCTAACTGTAGCTTTTATTATTATTATTACTGTACTATTATTACTACATTTATTCTTTGGTGATCTCTGAGATTCCTGGATCTGTGGTTTGATGTCTAACATTAATGGAGAAATTCATTATTGTTTCAAATATTTCATCTGTTTCTTTCCCTCCTCCTTCTCCTTCTGGTATTCTCATTACATGAACATTTGTGGTTGTAGTTGTCCCACAGACCTTGAATATTCCGTTTTATCTCTTTACATTCTTTGTTTTCTTTGGCTTTCAGTTTTGAAGATTCCTATAAAGATATCCTTAAGCTCAGAGAGTCTTTCCTCAGCCATGTCCAGTCTATTTATAAGCCCATCAGAGGCATTCTTCATTTCTCTTTCAGTGTTTTTGTTTTGTTTTGTTTTGTTTTGTTTTTTAATCTCTAGCAGTTCTTTTTGGTTCTTTCTTAAGATTTCCATCTCTTATAGTGCCAACTGTTTTTGCATGCTGTCTACTTTATCCATTAGAGCCCTTAGCATTTTAATCATGGTTGTTTTAAATTCCCATACTTGTTTTAGATTTCCATAGTCATTTTAATTCCAGCATCCCTGCCATGACTTGTTCTCAGGCTTGCTCTTTCTCTCTACATTGTACTTTTTGCCTTTTGATATACCTTGTAATTTTTTAAAAAGATTCTATTTATTTGAGAAAGAGAGCAAGAGAGAGAGAGATAGAAGAACACGCACACATGAGCAGGAAGAGGGGCAGAGAGAGAGAGAGAGAGAGAGAGAGAGAGTCTTGACTCCCTGATGAGGAGGGAGCCAGACACGGGGCTCTATCCCAGGATCCTGAGATCATGACTTGTGCTGGAGACCGAATGAGCCACCCAAGTGCCCCTGTAATTTTTTTCTGATAGCTGAACACAATGTACTGAATTAAAGAACTACTGTAAATAGTCCTTTAGTATTGTGATGGAAAACTGTGGGGGAAGGAAAGGCATTCTATAGTACTATGCTTAGGTCTCAAACTTTTAGTGAGCCTATAACCTCTGGACTGTGAACTTTACATTTCAGGGTTTGCTTGTTTTTTTCCTTCCCCTTTAGGGAAAGGCTGACTAGAGTAGGCTGGAGTGATTATTTTCCTTTTCTCAGATTGGTTAGTCTCTCATAACACCCCAGCAAGATAGCCTCTGGTTAACTACTTTCTACCGAGGGCAGGCCTTGTATAAGCTGTAATTCCTTGTAGTCACCTGACTGTCTCTCCGGTTTTGGGGTTTGCCCTGTGTCCTCACTTCTCTTTAGAATTCAAGAGTTGATTTTTCAGCCTGTTCAGGTTTTTACTTGTTAGGACAGAGTGGCAGTGTCCAAGCTCCTTACATGCAAAACCTTCAATTGTCCTTGAATTTGTTAGAGGTGCTATTTACATGCAAATAATTATATTTTTTTGTAGTCAAACTTATCAATTTATTTATTGCCTCTAAATCTTGAGATTTTATTTATTTGTCAGAGAGAGAGAGAGAGAGTGTGTGTGTGCAAGCAGGCAGAGGCAGAGAGAGAAACAGGCTCCCTGCTGAGCAAGGAGCCTGATGCAGGACTTGACTTCAGGACCCTGGGAGCATGACCTGAGCCAAAGGCAGCAGCTTAACAGACTGAGCCACTCAGGCCTCCCTGCCTCTAAATTTTGAATATAGCTTAAAAACCTTTCCCAATATTGAGGTAGGGAATAATCTATGTTCTCTTCTATTACTTCTATGGTTATCTATCTATCCTCTATCTATTTTTATCCCTGTTGTATATGTTTAGATTAATATACTATCCTATAGATAGTATAGGAGTTTATTCTTGTCTGTAGCATAAGGTCTAAAATCTAATTTTTGTTTTTTCTCCATATTGTTACCCAGTTGTCTTAGCACCATTTACTATAAAGTCCATCTTTCCTGTGGTAATTTGAAATGCCACTTTTACCTTATACTAATTTCATATGTGCTGTGTCTGTTTTTTGGAATTTTTTTTTCCAGTTCTATTCCTTTAGTCTGTTTGTCTATTCAAGAGCCAGTACTGGGTTGATTTAATTATGGTGACTTTGTGGTGTGTTTTAATGTCTCATAGGGCTAGTCCATCTTGTAATTTTACCTCTTCCTTGTTTTCATGGCTTTCCTTGAATTTATTTAATATAAACTTTAGAATCAATTTGTTCTGTTCCATTAGGTATTTGCTGGTATTTTTATTGAATTAAGTTAAAATTATAATTTAGGGAATACTGACAACTTCATGATGGTGAGTCATCCTACCAAGAACAGGGGATTTTTTTTTCATTTGCCCAAGTTTACCTCTGTGTCTTTTAAGAGAAATTCACTTATACATACAACACCATGTAAGTGTATATTCATTTAACAAGTCAAGGACAGTAATCTTTCCAATCCAGATTCCTCTTGGTTATATCCTGAGACCCAGGGCCCAGTAGAAATCCATGCATGGGCTTCAAGATGATAATGAAACCCTTAAAATTATATATAAAACTCATATGTGTGTGTGTGTATGTGTGTGTGGTTTAAATGAAATTTTATTTTATCCTGTTTTCTCTGAGAGGTCATTGTAGTTTTCCTCTGCATCCTCACTCAAGTGTAAACTTTCTAGTGTGTGAGATTTCCCCAACAACAGCAATCTTATATGTTCATAAAGAAAGAAACAAATACACATGACTTTTTTGTTGTTAGTGCCTCTAAGTCCAATGACCCAAGCAACAAATAGTTTCTCTCCACCCAAAACTGAGCCAAGCACTATGATAGAAAAAGATATGAGAATGATCCTTATACTAAAAAAAAAAAAAAAAAAAAAAATGCAGACTTATCTGGGACAAAGCACTAAAATCAACTAGAGAACCACAGCAGTCACTTACAACCTAATTCAACACAAAGTTCTGTAAGGAAGAGATCATAGAAAGAATACTGCAGAGATGCCTTAAACTTAGCCCTTTCCGTCTGGGAAGAGGAGAGAAGATGTTCCAGATAACATGATGTAAGTTATAAAAATATGACTGTGTTACTGCTTTTTCCCAACATTTTCCACATTAGGGATTTTCATTTCCCAACAGTGACAACAGAGTCAAAGGTATGGAATGGAGGGTGAAGGAAAATGTGTCTTCTTTTTTTTAAATGGAGTAATTGTCTTCGTTAAATCTCCCAGATGCAGTGACAAGTTGAGTTAGTAGGATCCCCACCAGGGACACTCTATTCTTCTGTATTCTTCCCAGATTTATAATCTAGATCTACTCTCTTTTGCTTTTTTCCCTTGTATCCTTTTCCGCTCCAGGCTTATGCCCATATCTTTCACTAGTGTTAAGAATGTTGTTTATCTCCAGTAAAGGTTTTTAGCTTTATTATTCTCTTGGTTATCTAGATTAGTGGCTTTTAACCTTGTCTATACTCTAGAATTGTAGAGCACTTTTTAACAACTACTGACGTCTGGATATACCTCCAGAGGTGGTTTTAGTTGGTCTGGGTGGGACCCAGCCATTGCTATAATTCAAAATTCTCCCTAGTGAACCAGATATGAAGCCAGAGTTAGTAATACTGACCCAGAGTTACAATCCACCTACAAACTTGTTCTGTGCAAGAACCAGTAAGTTAAGTTTTCATAAGGCATGAAAACCTGTCAGCCTGTATCTTTCAATGGTTAAACTTCAATTACGTTTCCCCCTTACACTATAGTTCTATTTGGCAGCCATAGAATTTTAGAACTGTAGTATCCATAGAGATTATCCTACTTAATTTTGTGACCTAAACCTCAGAGAGGAAAAAACCCTTTCCCACAGTCAGATATCTTATAAGTGAAGTACCAGGACTACAGTAAGTAATGCCATTAAACTATGGTTTTACCACTTTATTTTTTCAGATAACCCTAGGTATATGTTCAGTTATTAGCTCTCTCCCCAAACCTCTGTCTTCCCTTTTGCTTTCTAGCTTGTATCCTTTCCACCCTGTGAATAAAATTATGACCTTCTATTTGTTGGAAGAGCTTTTAGATGTTTACTCCTCTCACCTTCTATCACAAATTCTTCCTCACTGAAAATTTCATTCCTTCTAGCAATTTCACCCCCAAACTCTACCTACATCCATAAAATAAAAACACAGAGTCATTAGGTGAAGACTTGGTAGCCCAGAGGACCATCTTAAAAATGACAAAACTTGAAACATACTGCTTTGACTTAATTATCTATATAAGAAAATGTGAATTTTTTCTCAGCATAAAAATCTGAAAGCAAAAATACACTGAGAGCGCCATCTCCTGGAGAGAACATTCAACTTGTGCAAGTGCCCACCCTTGCTGCCACATGGGAGTGTTTTGCTGTCATTCTTCATTTTATTAGTTCATTGACTTATTACTGTTCCATAGTAGATTGAAGGTAGCCTACAAAATAGAAAAATGGAGAAAAGTAAAAATTTAATTTAAAATATCCATTGAAAAAGAAAGCATAAGACCAGGAGGAAAAACAAAATGCTGATAATGAGGGTTTCCACACAGCAGCAAAGGAGGTATAAATTTAGTGAAGGGTTTGGACGAGATAAATGATGAGTTTAATTTATCTTATAAGTTTGAGTTGCCTGTAGGAATACATGAGGAGCTTTCAAGTGTGTGCTGTGTTTAAAGCTCATGAGCTAGATCTGAGAGAGAAATACGGCTTTGAAGGTGATCAGCATGTGATCACTGAAGCACAGGGCTACGTGGGATTGTCCAGAGTGTGGAGAGAAAGAATAAAATAGGATCCAGCACAGAGCCCTGAGGAATATTGATATTTAAAATTTAAAAGAGGGTCAGTAAAAGCAGGTGGTATAATATGTATGGCCTTTGGAGCCAAACTATATGGTTTTAATCCCTGTTCCTCTACTGACTAGGAATAACATTTAAGCACATTGAAAAAATAATTTAAAATTGTTTTTGCATATAACTTCATTATATTAAATTGACTTAGAGGAGTTTTTCTTGTTTGCATGTTCTTAAATCTTTCTCTAACCAGCAATTCCTGAACACTTTGGAACTGCTGTTCCTGATACCTAAAACTCTAATCTCTGACCTGGGAGGGGTCTGGACCAGAAGACTGGTCTTCTGGACACCAAATAATTGTATCTCATATTATTTCTGTTTCTAAAGATGGATGTCAGCGGGGCTGACTGGCTTTCTGTCCTTCTTCACCTGCCTTCCAGGCTGTATAATCCTAGGTGAGGCAAGGAACAGAGACCTCCGTACCTCTGCCTGTCTCCCTTGCCAACAGTTCTTCTTGGTCATCTTCTCAGCTATAATACGACTTCCTGCTCTTGAGAAGGAACATGGGAAGAGTGGCCATGATTTTCCTGGCTGCATCTTACTTTCCTGCAATTATTTAGAATGCTTTTCTTTTTGCTCTTTTTAAATATCTCATATGCTTGTAAATGTTGCTTGTTTCAGCACAAATCTCATTTCAGTTATTTTCCATTGTGAATCAGATGAACTTTTTCACTGCAAGTCACACTGTCTCATTGAATTTTAGGTCACTTGCAATTTCTTTTTTCTTAATTCCACAGAGAGAAGAGGACTGAATTCCTAAAAACTTCCCTACTCTCACTCACACTGCCCTGGTAGAGCTCCATTTCAGTTGAAATTACTTCTTCTTTTCAGTAGTGTCTTCAAAGGAAATATCTCCTATAGGGCCTGGAAACTTGGATAAATGGTTCTGTAACTCTTTATGACCAATTCCTTCAGCATTTTCCCTCTCAGAGCTCAGTAATGACTTCTATCCAGGTTTAAACGACGAGTTATAAATTTCCTTAATCTACTGGAATGTTCTATGCCTTTGACTACTTTAATCTATTAGAAAAATATGGCCTCTCTTTCCATCTGTGCCAGTAGCATAACCAGCTGCTGGTATTTCTTCCAGCCTAGGAAACTGTAGCATTTTCCTCTAGCACTTTCCATATGTTCATTTCATATAGGTCTTTTATCTACTTCAGATCTCTTTTAATTCAATTCCATACTTAAATGATGCATTTCATCTCTAAGGTAATATTTCATATGTATACTCTGAATTTCCTTGTTCAATTCAGGGATAGTTTTTAATATGGAATCATATCATATGAGCAGCCCAGGAGATTGCATATGAATTCTTAATATGAGTAATATTTACTTAATAAAACCAAACAGAAGGAACAAGCAATTTAATAACAATAAGATTTTAAAAAAGAGTTGCTTTTGAAATTTTGATTGTATAACCACATTATTCCATCAGCACTTAAGGTGAAAACAAGAGTTAAAAGATTAAAAGAAAGTATAAAGTAGGGATGCCTGGGTGGCTCAGTCAGTTAAGCCTTTGCCTTGGTCTCAGGTCATGATCGCAGGGTCCTGGGATTGAGTGCTGCTTTGGGCTCCCTGCTCAGCAGAGAGAGTACTTCTCCTTCTCCTTCTGTTGCTCCCCCTGCCTGCTTGTGCTCTCTCTCTCTCTCAAATAAAATACATAAAAACTTTTTTTTTTTTTTTAACTATAATATAGGGGCGCCTGGGTGGCTCAGTGGGTTAAAGCCTCTGCCTTCAGCTTAGGTCATGATCCCAGGATCCTGGGATTGAGCCCCGCATTGGGCTCTCTGCTTAGCAGGAAGCCTGTTTTCTCCTCTCTCTCTCTCTGCCTGCCTCTGCGTACTTGTGATCTCTGTCTGTCAAATAAATAAATAAAATCTTAAAAAAAAAAAACCCTATAATATAATACATAGTAAGAATGACTTTTTAAAAATATTAAAATATTATGGCGGTGAGAATTTATCTTTATTAATAGTGATCTCATATGCATTTTCTAATTATTAGACTAGAGGTATTTTAAAGGTATGTAGTATCTTTCTGAAAATATTTATAAATCATGATGAATACCCTCAGATCATGTCTCACCATGAAAAGGTAGATACAAGTCAGTTCACACTAGAGCTACTAGTCAACTTGGAAATACAAAATCAGAACTTGAAAGTAAAATTCATAAATCTTCAGAAAATAACAGCAGATATTTCCTCAGCTCTACCTGGAGATTTAAGAAATGTTCTTATTATATAGAGAATATGGTATAAGGATTAGCTAATCTTAGAATCACAGAATGTTAAGAAAGGTTGGCCTAAGTAGTCTGACTCCATTATTTTATAACTGAGGATAGAGGCCTTATCCAAAATAACGCTGACCCAGAATCAGAGCTGGTTAATGCAAAGCCCGGATCAAGCCATAATTCCTGCCTTTTGGGTAAGTTTCCTTTTCATTCTATTACACCACCATATGCCAATTTCCAGCAGCTTGGTTCCTCTGATGCCAGGACTGGGCCCTTTGTATAACTGCCTGAGCAGAACCAATCTTGTTTGTCTCTCCTTGTATCAGTTGCCCCTTCCCGACTCTCACAAAACCTTTCCCTGCTGTCATCCTGCCCATTCCTTCTCCACTAAACTCATCAATCCTTTATCTTCCTCCAAAGGAGTCCAAAGTGGCAACTTACTAGTCTGTTCCATTAACCAGGTAATTGTGTTCAGAAAGAGACTTAAGGAAATTTCCCCCTCCCATGTATGTGTTTCAGTGTAGCCTTCATAGAGTAATGAACTACATGGTAAGCAGCTGGCTTGAGGGTTTACTGAAAAAACAAAAGTATTTGCAGACTCCTTTTATTTTTCCAGTTAGTCTAAAAAACCTGAATTAACTTCGATAGAATGTATGCTCTTATAATTTAGGTCACGTTATCTACTTTAGTAAGTAGTAAAATATTTTTGAGAAAGTAGCATTGATTTTAACCAAAAAAATATTAGTAGCTAGGCATATTTGGAAAGGTTCGTTCAGCTCTCTAATCTTTCATCTAGAAATCAGATCACTAGCCATGTGATCTATTTATAGGGCTGATGATACAGATTATTATAGATACAAATTACTTATTACTGCCAACCTACTGACAATTTCAGAACCAGCAATTCCAAGCCATATATATATATGTATACATACATATATGGAAGGCAGCAGCCTTGTGGCCTCTGAGTGGCAGATAGTTGTTATGTGGAAGGATAGACAGTGTCTTCCTGAGCCCCTGGGAATACACACTCTCCACATATGCATAGATTCTGCCTTGGCGAGGGTTTCATATTCTGTAAACATGAGTGGAAATGAAACTGGGCCCTCACTAAAATATATATAGACACACACAAAAAAAGAGAAGCAAAGTCATACGATAATAGAGAAACAAAGGAAAGACAGAATGTCAACAAATATTGTAAAGTTTTAGTTGGCACATGTACAAAAAGTCATTGTCCCAACCAGGCGACCATATGCCTATAACGTGGCAGAATCTTCTCTGGGCATGAATCCAGGGCTCCAGTCTACCACTCTCTAATTTGGATTAATAATTTATTGTATTATTTGAAAAGGTTGTATAATATACCTAGTCAGCGAACCATAAAGAAGAACTCATCCCAAGTTACACATAACAGTTTTTGATGTTAACCATGCAAAACAGGTCCCTACTTCCATCTGTCCATGGTAATAGCATTCCCTTAACGAATGTCAAAGGAAGCATCTACCAATGGTGATTTGGCAAGAGGCACTGCAAGGGAGAAAGGGAGGGAAGAGAGGAAACGAGGGAGGTAAGAAATCAATATGTGTTAGATTCCTGCCATGTGCCAGGTACGCTGGGAACATACAATCCTCACAACAATTCTGTGAAGCACATGATAATACTCCCGTTGGAGAGATGAGGAGATTAAGATTTAGGAAAGATTAAGTAAATGCCCATATTCATTCATCTATTTGGATAGACTCCAGATTCTTCATGGAAATGACCATCTGAATGGGCAAAGAAACATCTAAAAAAGAGAAAAAAACTGTAAAAGAGCTCCAAGACAGCATACGGGCAGACATCTGACCTGTGGTACAAAACCGATTACACAAGTGGTGAGGACATTTCAAATAATAGTAATCAAATAGTGTAGTAACAACCAGTCAGAATGCTTCATGGAGATAAGGCTTGACCTGACTCCAAAGCTTCTCAACTTTTTAAATAATGAGTTGCTCTATATTTAAATGCTGACCTAATTCCTGAAGCTGAGAAACACCAGATGAGTGAAAATTAAAAGTACTTGGGTTGAAACAGGAGGAGATCCAGGCTGGCCAGAGTAAAAGTTTTAAAATAGCATCTTTGTGAGGAGAGAGGAAGGAAGCAGACAAGATAGCTCCTTCCAGCAGAAAGCTATCTAGCTGGCTGATAGATCACATCTGCAATAAGAAGCATCTTTTACTTCTTTACTGTGTGAGTAATTACAATTCGTACATGCAGATGTATCAGCATTGCCAACTTTAGAAATTCATGGGTCCTAAGAAAGGGATTTTACTCATGTCAAAACTTTCTTGGTTCTTTAATATCTCTTCTTCCTTGTAAAAATAAATTAATTTTAAAATTCCAGAATTACACACTTAAAAAAAACAACAACAACAAAAAACTGGCTACCATAAAGTTTGTGAATGAGACTCAGGTCATTTTCCCCCGGACCTCCTGTTGAAACCCTTTCACTTTCTCTATCATGAATTTTTCACTTATTTCTTCCGGGTAGAGAGACAGGCAGATGAACACTGAAGTCTTTTGGCAACATGGCATTTCATTTCTTTCCGTTCACTGTGGAAGCATGCTGAGAGTGAGGGGGAAGGAGAATGCCTTGACCATGTCTTCAGTTTTTGTATGCTTGATTTGAGGGGGCTAGAGGGAATGATGTAGAAGATTTTGCCTAAATGTAACACTCTGTGGTTCTATAGACCAAGGCAGGTAAGGACTGAAAAATATCCTTGGGATTTAGCAAGTAGCAAATTAATTCAGTAGAGAGCAATTTCTGTGAAGGAATTTGGGATAAGGAGTAAGAGGTGAGTCAGGGAGGGTCAAGCTGAGACAAAATACACTAAGGAATGAATGGGGCATGAGCAACTGGTTGGCTTGGCCCTCAGAAGAACGGAAGGAAGTTGGTTGGAAGGAAATATCCAAGTGGTGAGATAGAAGAGGTTGCTTGCTTGCTTGCTTGCGTGCATTTAGTAATGGGAGAAATATAAATACATTTAAATGTTGATGGGAAAGATCTTCTAGAGAGAAACAAGCAGAAAGTATGTTAAAAAATGAGGTCCCTGAAAAGGTACATGTGGAGGGGTCTCAAAGTATAAGAGCGAGGATTCACTTTGGAAAGAAGGAAGTGATCAAACAATTTACAAAGATGGTTAATTCCAGGGGCGCTTGGGTGGCTCAGGCATTAAGCGCCTGCCTTCGGCTCAGGTCATGATCATGGTCCCAGGTCCCAGGACCCAAGTGAGCCACCCAGGCACCCCAAATACAAGCACACTTTTAAGCTTCTCTTTATAGTCTAACATTGGCCAAATCGGTATAGCATCCCAAGCTCAATTTCCTCATCTCTGAAGTGAGAGAATGGACTTAGAGAACTGAATAAAGATCTTTTCAGATCTAAGAATCCTCTGACTCTAAATTAGAGGACATTTCCTAAACAGTGAACAATCTGGTTTTTAACCAGGAAAATAAACAGAGGAAATATTTCTCTTGGGTTTTTACTTTGAAATTTGTGCTTAAATTAAAACAAACAAACAAAGCAAAACACAGAGTTGAGCTTTCTTTTTGGATAGTTTATATTTTATACAAAGTTCTTTTCTACTATTGTTTAGTTTTGTGAAGTCAAATACCATAACTGTCATTTTAGTCTTTAATACAGTTTATCATACATCAAGCTGAATGTTTTTTCTGTGAAAATAATGGAGTTTAATTCAAAATAATTATTTTTTTTGGCCTGTTTCATTCCTACAGTATACTTAAAATCAATCCAAACATCCAGAGAAACAGAAGTATATGTACTAATAAACTTGGCAGAACCATTAGTCTCTTTCAAAAGCCCTGATTTCTAAAAAGGCTCAAGAAAAAGAAGATCAGAATTTGGTAAACTACAGTTTACGTGATTTTTACTCACATGAAAACCAATTTATTTTTCATCTACGTGGGAAATGAAATGTGCTCCTGTGATTGCCTTAGATAAAACTCTGTAGTGCGAAAAACTGAAACCTACTCAAACCAGCCTGAGTCAGAAAATTGGGGTATTGTTAAAAGGATACAAAGGAGTCTCATTGAAATGACAAAACAAGAATCTCAACAAGAAAAAAAGTCGGGCAGAAGTGGGCCCTCCCCTGATAGCTGTAGCAGGTGGCACAAGAGTACATTGAAGACTTACCTACCATATGAGCAAATATTTGAAGCGATAAGTCAAAATACTAATATATTTGTTAAGTAAGATATATTCAATCCTTCTACTTGATAAACCCGATAATTTTTTTTAATGTAAACCTATGGTCCATTATGACTAAAAGTTAACGAGATATCATATATAAATGAATTTAATTATTGTACATATCTGGGTGTATTGCTGGTCAGCAGATGTTTGGATGACTAATAAAATAAAGATATACATAAGCAATAAATAACATTTGTTTTACAAAATTAATTCTTGCTTTTTTCCCCACAAAATTGCTGATTATATTGTTATTGTCAAAATGTTCACTTAATTGGTGTTTTATCAATGGTAATGTTAAATTAGACAAACCACTCCTGATTTGCTCTTATATATAGAACACTATAGTCTTAAATATAGTTGTATGTTTAACTTGGACAAACACTGAGACAGTGGTAACAGGAAGTGTCAGTAATGCAGAAGTGAACCAAGAATTCTATATCCCATAACTTAAAATTTAATGGGATTGCATATGGAAATTATTAATCCACAAAACATATAATAAAATATACTAATTTTATAATATCAATCCATAAAATTTATATTTCTGTTTTCATCAACTCTTTTTACAATATCTAGAACCTCTCAGTCGTATAAAAAAAATCAGTATTATGTGTGTTACAACCCATATTTATATACATTTATAAATGATATGAATTGTTTCATATTATAAAATGATCCTTTCCCACCATGCACAACTATTCTAAATACTATACTAATTTGTGAATTCCTCTGGAGTCACAAATTGGAACATTTGAAGAAAAAAAAATATACATCATACACTATTCTAAATGACAGTTTCTTGTGCAACAAGCTATTGCACTCATGCTGGCTGAGAGAAATGTTAGACAAGTAAGCCAGGCTTTCTCTGACTCAAGAGCTTCTATCTGCCCCAGGCTGCCTTGCATTTTGAAACTATGCCTGTCTCTGAGATCAAAGAGGCACAGAAACTGGTACCATTGCTTTTGTTTTCAAAGACACAGGGCAGGAGATATAGAGAAGCATTTCCATTAGGACTGAATTGTTAGTCACAAGAATGAATGTTCAGAATTTGGAATCTTGCTGTGCAGATGGGGAGTATTGGCTACTGAATGATAGAAGTGCCCTTGAATTCTCTAGTGAACTCATTTTTCTTGTGTGAGCCTGTGAAACATGGGCCCCACGTGCTTTAAAGGGTCCGTGGCAGGAGTCTCTCTTGTGTGAATCTACCAGCAATCCTACATAGAAAGTTTGGAAAATCTGGAAGCACACACCTCTGTTTTGCAATGAGCCCAAGGTCTTAGTGCTGCTTCTCTGCATTTTTTTCCCATATTTTCTTGCAACTTTCTCCAAATTGGCTTTCTGTGCTTTATATGGTTCCACCTGAATTTTAGGTGTTTGTTGCTTTGGCATACAAAGGCTCTCACTGCCTCTACTGGATCTTCCAGTTTAAGCTCCATTCATCATGTGGTAGTCTGCCTGGCCCATCATGCATCAGCTGTCTACCTCTGGTTCAGTTGGGGCTAAGAAAATCATAATATATAGTGTGGTGTCCAATTTATCTATTAATATTTAAATTTTTTTATATTAATCTTTTAAAAAGTCAGAGTTTATGACCTATTGGAATCTTCTTTGCACCCAGGAAAAATATTATTCAAAAGTTAAATGTTTCCTCTTGTGTTTTATCCTTCATGAGGTGAATAGTTAAATATCAAGAAGATGATAAGTATATAAACTTATTAAAAGGTAATTTAACTATTGAAAATACCAGATGTCAAGATAGTGTTTTTGCTGTTTTGATTTTTATGTTTCCAGTGGGGCGTATTAAATAAATGAAGGGGTGAATGAATGATGAATCCCTTTTACCTTTTATCAGATGCTACCAAAGTCAGCCCTATGACTTCTAGCACTAATTAGCTGAGTGTTTCCAGATATATCTTGTACTGTCATCTTTCTCCCAGGAAAGGTCAAGCTTACCGTTTATTATCTCTGCCTAGACTACTCTTCCCAATAATCATAGAACCCATTCATTCTCTAGCTCCTGGTCTGTGGTCAACTGTGAACTCCTCAGAGGCTTTCCCTGACTGGTTCGTGGTTACTTAGGGTACTTTCTCTCTCATCTCTTAGTTGTTGCCTTTATGATAGTTATCCAGATCTATTATCTTATTTCTCTAGCTGTTTGTCTTCTCTGCTGTGACAAAAGCCCTACATCCCATTATCTAGCTATTACCTTAATATCCAGATACCATTTTAGCATATAATAGGTGCTAATTAGTATTTGTTCAATGCATGAGTTTTGAAATAAGAAGGCTAAACTGGCCCTAGTAGATCACAGTACTAAAATCACAGTTGCACAACATTAGCAATGGTGGACAATAAAAATCACAAGATCATAATTTCTACTTACAATGTAATTATGGGCAAGACTGTTGAACAAGTTGTTCATTGCATAAGAAGTTAAGATCTAATGTTGCTTAATCAAGAAATAGGAATTTCATGAAAACTTCATTAAGTAGACCAACATCATATAATTTTTGTTGTGTAATATGTAAATCTCAAGTATCCATGAATCTGTTTACAATCTGATCATAGTAAATAGTAACTCAAGAATAGGATTGTGCAGGGTCAGTGTAAGGCTACAAAATGAGTATTGAAAACATTCATCTACCAACTCGTTGTTTTGTCCTTTAAAAGTAGATAATTTCCGGCTCCTGGGTGGCTCAGTTGGTTGGGTGACTGCCTTCAGCTCAGGTCATTATCCCAGAGTCCCGGGATTGAGTCCCGCATTAGGCTCCCAGCTCCATGGGGAGTCTGCTTCTCCCTCTGACCTTCTTCCCTCTCATGCTCTCTCTCATTCTCAAATAAATAAATAAAATCTTAAAAAAAAGTAGATAATTTCATTGACTAGGCTAAATTGACCAATTATTTCCAAACTATAAGAAAATTGCCTAATTGCAGCAATTATCAGGTCAAAAGGAGTGAAGCGTTTTATAGCTTTCATTTCATGTTGCTCTGTGGAAAGAGGTGATCCAATTTGTCTTAGCACCAGAGAGAATTGTGAATAATTATCAGTTGGTCAATTGAAATGGAGATAAATTTTCTGGTTGAGATCTTTTTCACGTCATGACAGTGATTTCCTTAATAACCATGTTTAAAATTACAAGCAAGTGCTTTCAGTATTTCCTGACTAAATTTTTAGAAATCTGTTTATATGCCATCTATTAGACTGTGAACCCCTGAATTAGGCAGACTGTCATATTTGTCTTTGAATCTCCCAATCTTGTCTAACTCATTTTAGTTAGTGTTTGTTGAATTAAATAGAAAGTAACTGTGAAAATAAACATATATAAAATGATATTTTTTCTGGAATACTATGAAATTAAGAACTTCATTCTAAGCCTAAATGATCAGTTAAGTTTGCCAAGTCAATAAAACAAAAGCCTCAAATTAATGGTTCAGTATTATGTAAACAAAATAGCGACTTGAATCCTCTTTTTTACTTCTCTTTCTTTTTTTTTTAAAGATTTTATTTATTTATTTGACAGATCACAAGTAGGCAGAGAGGCACGCAGAGAGAGAGGGGGAAGCAGGCTCCCCGCTGAGCAGAGAGCCTCATGCGGGGCTCCATCCCAGGACCCTGGGATCATGACCTGAGCCGAAGGAAGAAGCTTTAACCCACTGAGCCACCCAGGCACCCCTCCTCTTTTTTACTTTTCAACCAGTTCTTCAGATATGGCCTCCAGTATAGATTCAGTTCTTTCATTTGATTACCTTATTAAAATGTAAACACCATAAAAGCACTAAAGGCAAATGTTTTTGTCTTAATAATTAGCAAATGGAATATTTAATAAAAGAATTATTATGCTTCATAGAAACCCCATGAATCAGACTAGGAGTTTTCAAAAAGTTTAAAAACCTACCAGGAGATGGGGGAGAGCAGAGGGCACTTTGGCATCTATCAAAATTATTAACATATGTTCCCTTTGACCTAGGAGTTCTTCATCTTTGAATGTGGAAAAACTTGAACGTGTATGAAATGACATATGTATAAGGTAATTAGTTAGCATAGCTTGTAACAACATGATATTAGAAGCAACCTAAATATCCATCAGTCAGCAACTAGCTAGGAGCACCTGGGTGGCTCATTTGGTTAAGTGTCTGACACTTGGTTTCAGCTCAGGTTATGATCTCGGGGGTCATGGGATCAAGTCCTGCATCAGGCTCCACACTCAGCACAGAGTCTGCTTGTCCCTCTCCCTCTGTTCCTCCTCCCACTTGCATGCTCTCTCTCTCCCCTCTCTTTCTCAAATAAATAAATAAATAAAATATTAAAATAAGTAACCAGCTAAATATATCACAATGTCTTCTTCTAAAGATTTTATTTGCCGGGGTCCAGCCTCGTCAGGTCCAGGTGTCCCCGAAGGAGGGGCGGTGTCAGCGAGATGAATGGGAGAGCCACACAGCGAGTTCTGGTCAGTAGTCAGGCATCCCCATTTTATTCTGATTTTAGAGCTGCTTATATAGGCATTTTAACTGGGGCAGGGGATTACATTTGTGCAAAGGACATTAAAGGACTCAAGTACTCATCAAATAATTTCCCTTTGTTCAGCACATATTATTCTAGTTAAGCTATAATGGGTACAGACTGGCGCCAGGGTTGGGGGACAGGGTCTTGCTTCTTGAGTAATCATGTCCCTCAGAAAGCCTTGGGAGGTAACTTATTCTGGGGTCTGCAGGGAAACAGGATATAAGTTAATGGAAAACGAGGAGCTTTAGGGATGAACTAGATAGTAAAGAACTGTAGGAAAACAAGATATAGGTTAATGAAAAATGAGAAGCTCTCTGAAGAAATTAAGTATATAGGAGAGAAGTAGGAACGAGAAGGCGTAACCTTTGCAGGAGGCAGGTGTAATTTTTTTTTTAAGATTTTATTTATTTGACAGACAGAAATCACAAGTAGGCAGAGAGGCAGGCAGAGAGAGAGGAGGAAGCAGGCTCCTTGCTGAGCAGAGAGCCCGATGCGGGGCTCGAACCCAGGACCCTGAGATCATGACCTGAGCCGAAGGCAGAGGCTTTAACCCACTGAGCCACCCAGGCGCCCCGAGGCAGGTGTATTTTAATGGCTCGACTTGTGAAAGCCTTGGACAAACATCAGCCTAGGTAGGAGACTGTCTATTGTGGTACACATCTGAAGTTCTCCATACTCCTAGGAACAGAATAATTTACCTCCTTGGAGTTGCTCCAGCCCACAAGCCTGAGAGATGTTTGCAGCAGATTAGCAAGGGGCTCTTTGTTTGAGAGAGATATAGGGATCAGAGGAAAAGGCAAGAGACTAACAGACCATGTTCATCTGCAGGGGCGATCCCGCAGGATTAGGCCTGCATTAGTTCATACCTTAACCTAGTGGGGCAATGCCCTCAACCAGGTCTCATGCCTCCCAACATTTCTTTCTTTCTTTCTTTGTCAAAGAGAGAGAACACAAGCAAGGAGAGTGGGTGGCAGAGAGAGAATCAGGCTCCCCTCGGAGCAAGCAAGGAGCCCGAGGTGGGACTCAGTCCCAGGACACTGGGATTATGACCTGAGCTGAAGGCAAGTGCTTAACCTACTGAGCCACCCAGGTGTCCCTAAGTATATCACAATATATATGTATGGTGGAATGCCTTACAGCTATCAAAGAAAAATAACAATATGCAGAAAAATTAAGGTGCAAAGTCTGTGCTTCCACGTATGTAAAAGAAGAGAAAAAGAATCTGTGTGTGAGTGAGTGTTTATTTGTTTAGGCAGAAAATATCTCTGGAAAGACACAGAAGGAACTTGATCTTGCTTTTCTGCCCAGAGGAAACTGAGTTGCTAAAGGATAGATGTGGGAGGAGATTTTTCTCTACATTCCATTCTCTAGTTTTGGATTTTGGTCTATGTGACAATATCACCTAGACAAAATGAAGAAATGCATTTAGAAGTACAGAAAAATAAAACCAAGAAATATTTTCCTCACATAGTCGTAGTCTAGATTGCACTGATTTCTGCATAATCCTCTCCTCATTTGATTTGCCGACTTGCCATCACCATTGCCACCTTCTTAAAAATAAACTTCTAGGAACAAAAAAGAAGAGAAAGAGAGCATATAAAGCAGGGACAAGATGAAGGAGGAGGAGGAAGGGAAGGAGGAGGAAAAAGAAAAGCAGAAGGAGAAGGAAGGTGGGAGGAAAAGGAGAAGAAACAGAAAGATGGCTTTATATAAGGACAGAGAAATTCCTTCAGATTCTTAAGCCAAGGTTTTGAAAAAAGTACAGTATCTCTGATGTTTATTATTCATTCCACTTGTCAATGTCCCAAGAGCTTTCTTGGGAGACCCCTATATATTTTACCCTTTAAGAGTTTCATAGTGTATTCATGATGTAGAGTTCTGACTTACGTGACATATACTAAAGTCTGAGAAGCAGTCACTCAGAAAAAAAAACCTCAGAAACATGCTCTACCCTGGCTTGCCCCAACTGGTTTCTACAAACCCACACACAAAACCACGCTCAAGTTAAGTAAAGGATGCAGATCAGGCAAGTAATAAAGTCAACAGTTATGTTTTGTGTTTTGTGGGTTGGCGGATCGGTTGGTTGGTTTCTATTTCAGAAATAACTTGGTATAGTGTGAAGAAAGACTGGGCACTGAATCTGGTTGTGCTACTAAAATCTACTGGGCGCTCCTAAGCACTAGATAGATATCCTGTGAGGCCCTGGAGATATACCAGCAAAGAAAACAGAGTTTTTGCCTTTGAAGAGCTCCTCCTCTTGTAGGAGGGAGAGATTTGCATATAACCAAGTGAAGCATAAGGTGAAAATTGTCATCCTGGCATCCTGTGGTGCCATAAAGAGCTGAGAAGGGAGAGCAAAGTTCTACTGGGTTGGGGGGAGGAGAGCTGCTCATAGAAAGGAAGTGATATTGGAGTTCTGCTTTGAGGAATAAGCAGATTTCTTTTTCCAGACAGGGAAGGAGTGAAGAGCATCTCAGGCAGAATTAGAAAACAGTAAGTCACTTATGGGTTGCCGCATGGATGAGACAAGGCATAAGAAATCCCCAGCGTACTAACTGCTGTGTGCTCCTCTCCTTCCCCACCCAAGAAATGGTCAGGAAATAAAAGTGAGAAGTTACCGTTAGCAGTAATGCCCTCTGCCTTACCAAAAGACACACAAACAAATATATCTGCAAAGCAGTACTTTATTTTTTGAAAGACATGGGCTTTGACTTTGGTACTTAAAAACACTTCCAACCAATCTCTAAGATCACTCTGCCTCCACCGTATTAAGGTTCAGATTGGAGAAGAAGGTGTTATTTTGTGCCATTTCAACCTTTTTCCCACCCCCACTTCTCACCCCCTACTCTTCTCTTTTTAATCTGTTCTGAAGATAGAGGAAAAGTGGTGGTAAGAACCCTCTGAGCCAGGCAAAACAGAGAGGTCCCAAAACTAACCCTGTGGCCCAAGACCTAAAAGAAGTGCTGAGAGCTTCAGTAGGTCCGTGAATTACCATGATCTCCATACCAGAGGCTACATTCTTATGGTGCTTCCATTACACACAGGTCCCCAGGGCTTGGCATATCTGGAAGAAGGAAAGCTACTCCATTTTATGTGCAGATGGCGTTCATTAGCCACAAGCACCTGGCCGAGTGGATCCGCTGATAAAATCTCAATGGCAGTAGAACGAAGGAGCGTCCGAGGCACTTCGCTTCAGGAGAGGGAAACCGGTGTCTGGCCCCAGATTGTCCTAGCCTAATCCAACTTGCTTACATCTCCAGAAGAAATGGAGGGAAAGAATGTAAACAATTCTGAACAGCATATTTTCACTGTTCAAAATGATTCAGAGACTATACCAGCAATTCAATGACTCATTCATAATTTGAGTGGGAAAAGAAATTTGTCAACAGGAATGTGTTTGGTGTGAAGTACAGAATCCTGGCAGTGTTAGCCTCCAGGCTGGAGTTATTAGTGTGTCATCTTCTTCTCTTAATGGTCCCAAAGGTGTATGTTTTTAACACAACTCAATTTTAATAATACATTGGTGAGAGGGGCAGGTGGGAGGGATAGTTTAGTAATATGTTACTTCTCATGAAGCAATTTCCTTTTTTTCTTTGTTGCTGGAGAATGTATTGTTTTGCTTAATAACTGAAACCTGGATGAATCATCAGTCTCCTTAGTACCTTGTAACAGCTAACCCACCTCTTCCTCTGCAGAACTCCCACGGTTCTCCGATCATCCTCATCAGCTTCCCAAGGAAATGTACTTGGACGTGACATTGAATTAGCATTTCTAGGATCCTATAATAGAGAATGACATATCACTTCACATAAGCGGTAGCTGAAAACAGTCCTGTAACCTGGGGCCAAGAGAAACAGAATTATTACGGGTTTTTTTCCCATACTCTCACTCATCAGACTCACGATCTCAAGCATTTAAGTCAGAAAAGATTTGTTCTGGGGGGAAATTATGCAAAGATAGATTTTTATATACTCATAATATGCAATATTTTATATTATCTTTCACATAAGCAACATCATAAAACTTTCATTTATGTCGCTTTATAGAAGAATGAAGTGGTCAGTGACAGTGAATTTTACCAAAAAATAAAGCCTACCACTTTATTTTTTTTTTTTAAGATTTTATTTATTTGACAGAGATCACAAGTAGGCAGAGAGGCAGGCTGGGAGAGAGAGAGGAGGAAGCAGGCTCCTTGCTAAGCAGAGAGCCTGATGTGGGGCTCGATCCCAGGACCCTGAGATCATGACCTGAGCCGAAGGCAGAGGCTTTAACCCACTGGGCCACCCAGGTGCCCCAAGCCTACCACTTTAAATATCATCAACTGGTTTAAATATATATAATGGTTTTTTAGTGGATTCTTTCTAAAAGAAATTATATCTTGCCCTTATTAAGCATTAGTTCTTGGCTATCATTTACCTTTTTTAAAAAAATGCAGGTTCCAAACTTTTCTTTTGTTTTATTTATTTATTTATTTATTTGAGACAGAGAAAGAGAGAGATCACAAGTTGGCAGGGAGGCAGGCAGAGAGAGTGGAGGAAGAAGGCTCCCTGCCAAGCAGAGAGCCCAATGCGGGACTCTATCCCAGGACCCCAAGATCATGACCTGAGCTGAAGGCAGAGACTTAACCACTGAGCCACCCAGGTGCCCTCATTTACATTTTCCATGCTGATTTGGAGTCTTCATTAAGAATAGATCTTATTAAGAATGTATATAGATTAAATCTGTTTCCTTTTTTATTAGCTCTTCTTGCCTTCTTTCAAGTTTTTTGTTCCTAGTTTCCTGTTCATAGAGAAAATAAAGTTTTTAATACTTTGGTACACACACACACACACACACACAAACACACAAGGAAAAATGTTGTAGAATCCGTAACTCTTCAGGACATGGATTTAGTGCAGAGGTTTTTGAACATTTTCTAGAGAACTTAGAAGCTTTTTCCACATAATTCCAATTCTGTGAGAGAGGCCCCTTAGCAAATTCTAGTGGGGGGGGGGGGTAAGCGCCTGGGTGGCTCAGTGGGTTAAAGCCTCTGCCTTCAGCTCAGGTCATGATCCCAGGGTCCTGGGATTGAGCCCCGCATCGGGCTCTCTGCTTAGCAGGAAGCCTGTTTTCTCCTCTCTCACTCTCTGCCTGCCTCTCTGCCTACTTGTGATCTCTGTCAAATGAATAAATAAAATCTTAAAAAAAAAACTACAGTAACTAGAGCACTTGGGTGGTGTAGTTGGTTGTGTCCAACTCTTGATTTCAGCTCAGGTCATGATCTCAAGGTCATGAGCTCCTCCCCTGCTTGTGGCTCCATACTCAGTACGAGTCTGCTTGAGATTCTCTCTCCCTCTGCCTCTACATTTCTCCCCGCAGTGCTCCCTCTCAAATACCTAAACAAATATTTTTTAAAAAATACAGTAACAATACTTAGTAAGCAAACATGTGAATGCTCATCAGAAACAAACACTGAGAAATCTTAACTAATCATCTCCATTTTAATTTTATCTCTCTTGAAGCAATGGTGGTTCTGAAAATCTCACGACTCATTTCACAGACTCGGTGCCAAATCTTTAATATTCTACCTCTGAGAATCCTGAACATCATCACATTTTGTTTCATATGTTTACAGATGATTAGGTTAGATCTGGAAAGATGCTCTCTGGCGTAGTCTAAACTTCATCACAGTGGAATGACCGTATATTCCATTTGTCCAGGACCATCCCTGTTTATGTGAGTTATCACAATCTAAGTTTTTCAAGATTTTATTTATTTATTTGAGAGAGAACATGAGAGGTGAGAGAAGTAGAGGAAGAGGGAAAAGCAGACTCCCTGCTGAGCAGGCATCCTGTGCAGGGGCTTGATCTCAGGACTCCAGGATCATGACCTGAGTCACCCAGGTGCCCCTCACAATCTAAATTTAATAGGGCCCCCATGTTCCTCAGAATGTCTGGTTTAAGCAATAAATTACGTAATTGCCCTATCTATTAGGTTAATTCAGGAACAAACAAGAAATGGAATGGTTTTGCTTCTTCAAAACTTGATCAACTTGGATTCTTAGGAGGAGAATGTGGAGGGGTCAGGAAAGAGAGGAGAAGGTTAGAAAGACAGGGAAGATACTTCGGTTTCCCACTGAGTGAAAAAAAGGCAAACATCAGTTTGGAAAGACTACATTATCATTCATCCAGTCTTAGGCCTATTTCTAATCTGGCAGTTCAGTGTTATTTGGCATACTGTCCAAGAATCGAAATGACATATTGAGTACAAGGATATTTAGAATGAGGTGAATTTGGGACGCACATTTGTGAGCATCTCTGGGTTAAAATCTTGAAGTGATATTGTACACTCATCATTTTGGTTGGTGCCATTTCCCTTATAATATGCCACCTTGTAATCCAAGGATAAATGAAAATTTTTAAAAAGACAGATCATTACTTAATTTTGTGCTGGGTTACTTATAGCTTTAATAACCCCCATACTACCTTTTTGTAATAGTAATAGCAATTTTCTATGATAGGAACCATGTAAGGACCAAGCACTAGCTGCTGCTGCTGGCAGCCCCAGTGGTCAGACAGACACTGATTTCCAGTCATACAGCATGGCAGGTAGCCAGACTCACATTTGGGAAAAGTACCAGGAATAACATCCAGAAACTTGGAATTTAACCATGCTGTCTGTTAGTTATGTGAACTTGAACAAAATCAAGACCAGATCACAGCGAATTGAGGTTTTGTACAATTTTATTTGTGAAACAGGGAGTTAGACCTCTAAGCGTAGATCCAGCTCAAACAACCTGGAAATATCTTGAACTTTGTTTTAGTGGTATAAGCAAAATACGTATATTCTCTGACTCTGAGCAAGATTAGCAGTTGGATCCTCTTCACATTCAGCACATCAACCCCCAAATTTCCTGCTAGAATTTGCTAAGGGGCCTCTCTCACAGAAACAATTACACTAAAGATGCAGTCATTGACTGCCAGGGGTTGGGTTTTGTTTGTTTGTTTGTTTGTTTTTCCATTCAACCATTCTTTCCTTTCTCCTTCATTGAAATTTCAGAGTGAGTCCAACTTCTTTGTTTCTAATTGTCTGTCCTATATTGTTTCTCTAAGGTATCAGTAATTAACTGTGATATTTTCTCTCGCCTCCTTCCTGACCTTTGATCTGTCTCCATCTCAAATTAAAATTTTAGTTTTCTGAGGCAGAAACTATATCTACAACTCAGTATTTCATCACAAACATTGTGCTTGCTCTGAAAATACAGCCTCCTCTCACTGACATTTTTTTAAATAGAAGATTGATTCCTTTATTTATTTCCAGGTCCACTCCAATATCATACCTCTATATAGTGTCTTTGTAAGTTATATTAGCTGAACTAATTAATTCTTTTTTAAATTGTGTTTTTTTTAAGTAACATAAAATTTACTATCATCCATTTTAAAGTGTTCAATTTGGCAGTATTCAGCACATTCACATTATTGTACAACAGATCTCCAGAATGTTTTCATCTTGCAAAACTGAAATTCTATAACCCATTAAATAGCAATTCCCCGCCTGTTCCTCCCCCGAGGTCCTCGTAGGACCCATTCTACTTTCTATTTCTATGAATTTGACTACCTTATTTATTTGGGTTTTTTTAAAGGTTTTTATTTATTTGACAGAAAGATAGAGAGCACAAGTAGGCAGAGCGGCAGGCAAAGGCAGAGGGAGAAGCAGGCTCTCTGCTGAGCAGGGAGCCCGACATGGGGCTCAGTCCCAGGACCCTGGGATCATGACATGAGCTGAAGGCAGCTTCTTGACCAACTGAGCCACCCAGGCGCCCCGAAGAATTTGACTACTTTAAATAGGTCATATAAGTGGCATTTTTAACAAAATCTGAACATATTTTTATTACATATACAATCAGAGAAGTCATGGCAATATGATTTTATATGTTAGTGTATTAGCACATCTGTTGTTTCGAAGAGCTTCCGTACATATTAAGTCTCTCTTTGTTCAGTACTTTCTTTCCTGTCGCCCTCCTTCTCAGACTTCCCACTCTTCCGCCCATGTTCATCATGGCCTTCAAAACTCAATCCCACTATAAACAAGCACTCTATACTCTTAGTCTTAACTAAGACTAAGTTAAGTCTTAACTAAGACTAAACTTCACATTCCCTGGAGAATCCCTCTCCCTCTCTCTAAACCTATAATGGCAACTCTTTGTTCTCTTGTAATCATATAGTCCAAGGCCATGGTGGCGGGGTGTAGGAAGGAGTATATCAATTACTAACCTCTTGGCTAGTAATTATAGAGACCCAAACTCATATCTAGCTTAAGCTTAAAAAAAAAATAAGTTACTTCTGGACTTATATAACTGAAGAGAGGTATTCTCAAAGATGCAAACAAATACCAGAAATATTATTCCAGCTTTCAGCAATCATTTCCACTTGTCTCTGCTTGAATTAATTTTCTCAGGCTTCTATGGCAATTTTCTTCTAGGTAGTTGGCGAGATGGCTACTGATAACCACAAGATCACATCATCTTTACCCTTTTCTTAAGGAGTACATCTATAATACAGGAGTATTCTAGTTAAAATAACTTGGGTAATAAAACTATTCTTTGATCCAGTTACTGTCTATGGAGAATACTATATTACTGATCCATCCTGGGACATGATAAGCCCACTAATTTGAGAGACTGGACACCAAAATTGATAGCTCCTCCAAAATCACAAGAAGTTCCTATATCCAAAGAAAAACAAAATGGGCTATCAAGTAGAGAAGAAATAGCATTCCCTGGCACCTCATCTTAGTTTTTGTTTGTTTGTTGTTTTTGTTTTGTTTTTTAGTATTTTTTATTTGTTATTTATTTCATTTTATTTTTTAAATTTCTTTTCAGTGTACCCAAATTCATTGTTTATGCACCACACCCAGTGCTCCATGCAATATGTGCCCTCAATACCCACCACCAGGCTCACCCAATCTCCCATCCTCCACCCCTTCAAAACCCTCAGATTGTTTCTCAGAGTCCACAGTTTCTCATGATTCGTCTCCCCCTCCAATTTCCCCCAACTCCCTTCTCCTCTCCATCTCCCCATGTCCTCTCATCTTAGTTTTAAATCATTTCTTCTCTACCTTCCTCTAATAAAAGCTAACAGACCTTTCTTCCTTTGAGACATGTTATCCAGCCCCTATTCTCAGCCATCTCCTGCCCTTGGTCAATATTTAACTTTGATGATTGGGGCACTAGTCTTTCAAAATATCCATCATCATAGTGTATGACTTCAGTATCCATTTGGATGACTTCTCCAGTAGTCTGAAGTCCTAGATTCCTAGTTCCTTAATTCCTAAAATCTAGTCATCTTAACCTTCTATTTTCCGAATCTCATCAACCATACAAATCTGTTTTTAAAATCTTGAGATTCTAATATTAACCTCTCTGGCCACAAACTCCAGCTTCCTACTAACATGTCCACATGGGTATCTGACAGAAACATCAAATTTGCTATGTCTAATTGGTAAATGATGGCAGCCTGAGCTAAGATTGTGCCCCAGGGACTGCTACAGTTCGTGCACCTTGTCTCTGACCTGCTTGTCCACCTGACAAAGAGCAGCTGCCCATCAACAGCAATTCCAGCTCCCACCAGATCCCCTCCTCTAGATTTTCGGAGTTCTAGTCTAGGTGCATGTGCAACAGCACGCGAAAGGCACCAGCAGCACCCTCAGGTCCTCCATACCGGCACAGTTAGATGTGGTGAGCATCAAACAGGGGTCCCTTCACCCACATGAGTTCCATTTTGTCTTCTCAGGTTCCACTCTGTCCCCTTGGATCTCAATTTGCACCTTCCCTCCCTGTGCGTCCTGCTGACCTACACTGACTGCAGGCCCAACACCACACGCAGAGGAGACTTCCAGATATTACTTCTCCAGTTTCCCTCCATGCCGATGAGTGATTTTTCTCTGATCTTCCAGCCATCACTTTTAAGATCTTTATGTCTCCGATTCTTACACTTTGGACAATCTAATCCCTACAATAAATCTATTCCATATCATTCATAGGAGTTCTCCTTCCCTGATCACACTCTAACTGAGACACCAGATGGGAGGTTATCGAACAAAATTCTGAGAAATATCTATAGAAAAATAAAAGGCCTAAAAAAGCAAAAGAATCCAAGTCAAAGGAGACTTTATATTCTTAGATGTGTTTGAAAAGTTCTGATTTAATTGAAGTGAGGGGAATAGCAGGACTGGAAAACAAGGTGTCACCCATGAATTTTATGTCTCCAAATCACTTAGGATGCTATTTCTGTGTATCCTCATCCCTTTCTGTTCTCTCTACATAAAATCTAAGAATCATTAAGAATTTTTTATTAACCGGTCCTATGTTTTTCCTCACCAACTTCAAACATTGTATATTAGATTTCAGTACAAAAGGGTAGATTCAACCCATTTTCAACTCCTCTTCCTCTGTATACCCCATAAGATTATAATAAGGATTATCTAAAATGATAAAAACACAATAACTAAAAGAAAATAGTGGGATCACCCCCCCCCCCCAAAAAGTATCTTAACACATTTCTGGAATATGGAAATTTACTGTGTGCTATAGCTCTAGCCCAAAATAAGAGAGGTGAATTTGGCAGATACGGGAAGCACCTTGCCCCGCAGAAATCGAGATGCTTCAGAATAGAGACTACAGATAGAAGAAAGTTCAGGAGAAAGTGGAGATGAAAACAGGGGATTAACTGAAGACCTGTATAGACACCTGTCTTCTCACACAGGATTTCCTGTAGTCAGGCATTTCACTGGTGCCAGAAAGCAAAGCCCTCCTTCTTCTAGTATTTGCCAAAAGAAAAGGCAGCTGGCTCACCTCGTTCTCACTATAATGTAAAACTTACAGCCACCAAATCTTTTCACATACAGAGCACACCATAACTTTATAATTCCCTCAGTTTTAAATATAGATGGACAATAAATGAGCACCAGAAAACTGAGAGAAGGCTGCAGTGGAACAGAGAAAAACCAAGATAAATAGAAAAATTGTCCCCTAAAGAAAGAGAGAATATTCAGGAAGCAGCAGAGGAGAGCCTTAAGTAAAACTTAACTTTCCTTAGGTAGAAAATACTATATCCAGAGACCAAGAAAAACAACAACAACAACAACAAAAAGAAGGTGCTTTCAGAAATTGAGTAATTTCCTAAATCAAAAAATTAATTGAAAATTTGAAAGATAAAGCGCAGGCACTCTCTTAAGAGGTTAAAAACAAAAGAAAACAAAAAGAAGAACATATGAAAGAAAAGATAAACAAAATCAAGAATCGATACAGGAAGTCTATTAGTAATTCTGAAGAGATGAGAGCAATTTATCAAAGAATTAAAACAAGGTAATTCTCCAGAGATGAAAGGAGGCTTCTGTCTCCAATCTGGTAGGGATCACCTGCAACCCGTAGTCTGAATTTAAAAATAAAAAACTACATGTGGGCACATTATTATAAAGCTGTACAACTCCAAAGGTTAAAAGATATTACAAGCTTCCAGAGAGGACTGGGAAAGGAAAATTGTGTACAAAGAAATTAAAATCAGAAACATTGGTTCCTTTTTGCTTTATTAGCAGCACCAAATAGCATAGCAGTGTTTTCAAGTTTCTGTAGGAAGATTTTTTCCAGCTTAGCATTCTCTGCCCATTCAAACCATTAATCAGGTGGGAGAGAATGAAAAATGAGTTTTCTGTCTGAAAGCACTGACAGATTTATCTGCATACCCCCTTCCTGAGGAATTTCCATGAGGAGTGGTGACAGGTATGAGACTTGTGTGAGATAAACCCTCATGACTCACAACAGGGTGACACTAGAAGTGTCAAGGTTGGTAAGTCAGGAAATCGCATTATATATGATTTATTTGGAGACATAGAGCTAACCACTAAAATAACTAAAAACTGAAGTTGTAGAAGTAGCAACTTCTAGAGAGGGATATTAGTTGGTAGGGTAAAACCTTTAGAACAATTTACTGTCTTAACCGTGTACATATATATATGTATATATATATATATTTTAAAGATTTTATTTATTTAGCATAGAGAGCACAAGCAGGGGGAGCAGCAGGCAGAGGGAGAAGCAGGTTCCCCGCTGAGCAAGGATCCTGATGTGGGACTCGATCCCTGGACCCTTGGATCATGACCTGAGCCAAAGCCAGATGCCTAATTGACTGAGTCACCCAGGTGTCCCAACCATGTACATATGTTAACTTTAAGTAATTTTTAAGTGTATTATCAGAGCTCCAATTAAAATTTTTTGTTTAATATTTTATAATAACTACATGGACTTTAGTAAGCAGAATGATGGCCCCATAACGAGAAACACATCCTATGAATATGTTACCTTATGTGGCAGGGAGGGACTTTGCAGATAGGATTAAGGTTCAGGATCTAGAGTTGGGAAATGAGCCTGACGTATCCAGGAGGCCACAGTGTAATCACAAGGTCCTTAAAAGTAGAAGAGGAAGGCAGAAGGGAGTCAGAGGAGATGTGACTAGGAAGAATAGGCAGAGAGATGCAACATCGCTGGCTTTAGAGATGGAGGAAAATCCCAAAAGTGTAGGTAGTCTCTAGAAACTGGAAAGGCAAAGAAACTGATTCTCTCCTGGAAACCCCAGAAAGCAATGCAGTCCTGTCAGTGCCTCAATTTTAGCTCAGCAAGACCCAGGTCATGCTTCTAACCTACTGAAGTATAAGATAGATTTTTGTGGGACGCCTGGGTGGCTCAGTTGGTTGGACGACTGCCTTCGGCTCAAGTCATAATCCCAGAGACCCGGGATCGAGTCCCGCATCAGGCTCCCAGCTCCACGGGAGTCTGCTTCTCCCTCTGACCTTCTCCTCACTCATGCTCTCTCACTGCCTCTCTCTCAAATAAATAAAAAAAATCTTTAAAAAAAAAAAAAAGATAGATTTTTGTTTCCTTTCACCATGTTTGTGGTCATTTGTTACAGAGGCAATAGAAAACTAATACATGGAATTAGATCTAACAGGAATTAACTCCTTTTGGTGTTTTCCCATCTTAGACTATTATTTTCCTTTCAGTTTTTATGATCAGGTGTCCTATTTAAAAGGGCAGCAAAATAGACCCTTTGCTTTTCCTATTTTATAGGATGAAATATGATCGATTTACTGGTTTGGGGTTTTTTGGGTACATTTCTAATGTTTTATACATTTCTTTTTCTAAATCTTAATTAAGTTATACCTGGGTATCTTTGGAGAAGATGCTGAGCTACCACCATAATTGAAGGTCATTACTTCAGTATTTCAAAATATTTCCACAGCTGTTCTTTTTGGAGTTATATTTTAGGGGTTTTTTTTTTGTTGTTGTTGTTTTTGTTTTGTCCTATTTTGATGATTAAAGCACACATACACAAAAGATACTAAATTCCGTAGCTATACCACTAACTGATTTTTTATGTCCTCCTTCAAATTACGTGAACTATACTTTATCATGCTATTAGTGTATATTTATTCTGTTATTTCAAGATAGTTTTAAAATGTCACCAACAAGGTTCATTGGACTTTAAATCTTTTTTTTTTTTTTTTTTTGGACTTTAAGTCTTAATGTGGATCTGTACTAAAAATTCCACAAAGGTTGATTTTGTTTTGTTTGTTTCTTTTTAAGGTAAGTTTTTTATAGCCCACCAAACAGCAGATAATTTTTCTTGTAACCCTCAGAGTGAAAATGAATCTGAATATTCATCTCGTTCTCTCTGTCAGTCATTCTTTGGCACATTATAGAGGCTGCACAGTGTAGGAGCAAGAGGACTAAACCGGGAGGCCAGGTGTGTGAACTGGAGATTTATTGCGCATCTATCGTGTGATCCTGTGTGATCCTGAACAAATCACTTCATGACTCTAGTGCATGTGTTTTTCTTACGCAAAATTAGGTTTGACGCAGTTCTAATATTAAAAATGGCCAATGGCAGGTCTGTGGCATAGAGCAGAGAAAAGCTGTCTGTCACACCAAAGTTCAGCCAAGGGAATTACACAATCACCAAGGCCTTATAGAATACAGGACTCAGCAACAAAAAAGTATGTACCCCTTGAACTCTTTTCTTTTATAAGATTTTGCTGCCGCCATATTTACTTGAACTCATTATGTTTTCTCTAAACCTAGACGACAGTCAGTCAGTGAAAACAACTTCTCAGGTAGCTCTAACAGTGAGCAGGCTGACGTGGCGATATTCCAATTACTCATCAGTACAGTTCACCTTTCAGTGACTTCTCCCTGCTCAGGTATTTCAGAAGTTCCGAGACCCTATTTCCTCACTGACTGGATTTTGCAAGCGGGCAATAGTATAGAACACCTTTACTTTAGTTCCTTGTGCTCATCACATTTTTCTTTCTCAAAGCATTGGGTTATTCTAATAATATGTTACAAGTAAATGGTCAGGTTTTTAGGAAATAAATTTAAAAATATTTTCCAACAAAGCAAAAATGTACCCATAACTTATTTAAGCAAAATTTTTTTAAGGAATCAAAATATTAAAAATTCATATTATTACAAATACCAAAACCTGCCCAAGAGCAACTGTTTACATTACATTGCAACAATTACATTACAATGCAATTGTAGGTGCATTCACTTCAATGTGGACAGACACACTGAGTTATAAACTGGCCCCCATACACAGAAAGAAAGGAGAGACCAAGGAAGAGGCAGACCATTCCAGATTGGTAGATGGCAGGTTTAATAACCAAGGGAACTTATTGATGAAGTTTTTCTTGGGTGGCCTCAAGACAGCAGATCTCTGAACCTAACCTCCAGGACCTTAAACAGTCACATGTCCAGTACAGATGGTCTCAACCACACAGTACTCCCCAAAGGCTACATCCTTGAAAACAGTGGGCAGAACATTCAAGGGTATGGGAGGCAGTGAGGAGCCTCCAATTGCCTGGGTCCAGATCAAGAGTTGACTGGTAGTCATGTTCTCTCAATGATCTCCTTCAACACATAGTAAACGTGACAATCAAAATAGCCACCAAGTCGTTTCTTTTTCTTGAGTACATCTCAGCTGGAGGAAGTGAGAACTGCATAATTTAGGAAAAGGAAAGAGAAAGTGTTGGGATCCTGCTCATCTACTATTCTGTGGGTTCAAAAAAATATGTATCTTCAAATAAGACCCTTTGTTTCTTGTGGCCTGATCGCTAGGAATGCTTCTTGGGAATCTATCCTTAGCTTCTTATTCTATTTCTGATTTCAATCTATGTCCTTCCTTTTCTCTTCTCTTCATTTTCATTTCTCTGGGTACATGAATTACTTATATATCTATTTACCGCCCCCCACCTCTGTAGGTGCTCTTTTGTATTATCTGCAAATCTCTTTATACTACCTTTATCTGAAAACTTCTCTGCATTCAGGAATTCATTGAGCAGATGTCTAATACTGTAAAAGTTAGACACAAACCCTGTCCTCACAAAGTGTGTGGTCTAAAAGGAAACATAATAAACAAAACTAATGATGTTGGTAAATGCTCTGAAAAATGAGTTAGCAGGTTTTCTAGAAATGCTTGGTAGAGGCTCCATAAACCAGTCTAGGTAGATCAGGGGATTACATTTGAAGCCTTCTTGGCTTAAAGACATCATCTTCAAAGCTATACCCTGCCTTACAGTTGGAAATCTCTCTATTCCATCTGTCCTCCCAAGTTCCAAAATATAGAGGTAACATCTGACCTTGTCTTTAATTTCCATATGGAATCATTGCCATGTTCTGCCACTTGGTAATATGGAAATACTATGGATACGGTTCTTCTTTGTGAACAAAAGTCTAGAATACTTAGGTTCAGTCTCTGTCAATTGCTTACATGAGCTTTAAAGTAAGCCTAGTCAGCAGACAGTCGTGTTTTTAATAAGCCAAATGCTCTATTTATGTTTTCTAAACTACAATTAACTCATTTAAGATTGTTTAGCATTTCGGGCAGTTTACCACCATAATATCAAGTCTTTCTTGGTATCAATTTTGGATCCATTATAATGTGTCTATTTTTAGTGAAGCCAAGATGGAACACTTTTTGATGATCTTCTTTCCTGGAAACCTGAATAATTTCATCTGATTGCCATGTCTTTTGTCAAGCTTCAACAACTAGCAACAACATTTTCAGAAATGAAAAAGAAAGTGATTAAGTAAAAGAAAAAAAAATGATTGTCTTTTTCTGACATGATTACAGTTTTACTTCTCTATCCCTATATCAAGTCCTGTAGACACTAACTTCAGGTGTCATAGCAAGGTCAGAAGCTTTTGCTAAACACTCCACTTAGTAATCATGTATTCTCATTTAATTATCCCTTAAAGTAATTTTATGGTTGTCGGTATATATGTACTAACCTTCACCTTCTCTACACTGAAATTCTCTTTCCCTCTTTTTGGGGGAAAACATGGACTTGGAGCCAAATATATCTAGCTGCCAGGCCTGGCTCTCTCATTTATAGGCTATATAACCTTGGGCATGTTATTTAACCTCTCGGAGCTTTCTCCATCTATAACACAGAGGCCGTAATACTTTATACTGCCTGTCTCCCCTCTGCACTACTGACATCTTGTACCAGATAGCTCTTCGTTGTAAGGAGCTGTCATTTGCTTTATAAGATGTTTTTCGCACCCTTGGTCTCTCTCTTTGTTAGATGCTGGTACAGCCCCTCCCCTTGGAACAATCACAGTTCTTTCCAGACATTGCCAAATGCCCCCCTCGGCAGCAGTTACTTGATTGTTGAGTGGGTTAAATGAAGTTATATATGGGTCGTTTAGCACATTTTGACACATAATATGTACACAATAAATACAGTTTTTTGATTATTGGTAGACCTGGATTCCCAATAATAATAATGACAACGACCACATTGTATTGTACAAAAACAAAGAATGAGAAATTCAAGAAGGAAAGACATTTTGTCTTATCAGGGAAAAGATTGACTGTAATTCGGGAAGGAAATAAATTAGTGTTAGTTCAATTAGAATTGTAAGCTTTTAGTTGTGCCTATTCTGGAAGAAGGAAAGGAGGAAACCCGAATAAGTTAAAGCATTTGTGAATTTGACACATTCCAATTTCAACACCAGCTGATATTTTTTCTTTTAGTCCTCTGAAAACATATCCATTGGAATTTCAAACTAAATTTAAGCTTTAATTTCCAGGTGTCTGATAATGTAGAAAGAGCTCAGCTTTGAGAAACAGACAGATCTAGGTTCCAATTCCAGCTCACCATTTAGTTGGGAAATTTCAAACCATTCTGAGCCTATTTTCTGATCTGCAATATAAGGAACAGAAAGATTACCATTTGATAGTGTTTTACAAATATTCTGTATTTTATCTGGCAATCTAAAATAGAACTCAAGCATTAAGCACCTGAAATCCTATCATTTCTTGGTATCTGCTATGAACCAGGCATTGGTCTAAGAGCTTGGCACATATTAACTCATTTAATCTTTAAAACAAAAACAAAAATAAAAACTCCAAGAGCAGTACAGCACTAAGCTAAGCCCCCTTTAGGAAAGGCACCGGGGTGCTAAGGAACTTACCAAAGGTCACATGGCCAGGAGGTGAAGGAGCTAGAATTACACCATTGCAACTCCAGAGTCTAAACTAACAACTAAAGTTTCCTAACTCTTATCTTCCCCTAGTTAGATACGTATAGCTGGAGTCTGCATTAGATCCCTTACATTGATGGAAATGCCTTTTCAAATAGACTGTTGGGTTAAGAAAATAAGACTGACATGATAATTCAGATTCCAAATTCTGGATTCAAAGTCTTGCATAAGTTTGGATCACAGCAAAGGAAAAGAGTCCGAACATTGAACAGACCAGAAAGGAGAGTGATTAGGAACTTAAAATGGCCAAATAGCTAGGGCTCAACTGCCTATAAAGCAAGTTTATTTTTATAACAAGAGATTAATTCATTTATGGATCATGTACAAATCTTTAGCAAAGTATAGGGGAGAAGTTGGAGCAGAAGCAGATATCTCTGAAATGTTCTCAGTTTCCTGAGAGTCTATAGGCTTCAGAGAGAAGATTGTAAATGAATGAATATAAATGAAAGAACATACATGGGTTCCCTCCATTATGTAGCAATGTACAATTATGTACATTATGTACATTTTTTATTTTATTTTTTATCTTATGTACATTATGTACATATTTTAATTATGTACAGTTACCCCTGGGCAACTGTTTCACTTGTTGAGACACATATAGAGATGCCCTATTCAGAAAAGTGTTACTGATTTTGCATTGATTGCAGTATTTAAAGCTAGATGCCTGTGTAGATTTTTATCACAATCTTTGTTAAAAATTAAATCCTGTATTAAAATTTGTTCAAAATTTGCCTAAAATTTTTGAAAAATTTTTCCCAAGATTTAATTTATTTGACAGACGTGTGTGTGTGTGTGTGTGTGTGTGTGTATGTACAAGAGGGGGAGCAGGAGAGGGAGATGCAGGTCTTGATCCTAGGACCCTGGGATCATGACCTCAGCCAAAGTCAGAAGCATAACTGCCTGAGCCCCTCAGGTGCCTCTATTTGCTTATTTTTGTAACACAGAGTACAAAGCATACAAGGTGTGTTGGGTTGGATACCAAGTTGGAGTCAGACTAGGAAGGGCCCTGAAGAGTTGTGAAGTTAAAGTAGTGAATAATGAGGGTAGAAAAAAAGAGGCTGTATCCGAGGGACATCTCCCAAGGAGAACGGAATAGTTCTTCAAAACTGCTTAGATGTAGTGAGTGTAGCAAAAGGGGGAGCACAGGAAGACTCCAAGGTGGATAGGTGGTGATGCCATTAGCCGAGACTAGGAAAGGCAGAGATAGTATTCTCTGAGGGGAAACAGTGGAAGAGAGGGAGTAACAAGCGATCAAATTACTTCATTTTCAGAAACGTTGAGGTGGCACTCAACCCCCAGCTGTAAATAGCTGATGGGATACTGGATATATGAATCTGAGTTTGCAGTGGTGGCGATCATAAGAGTTTTTGTTGCTAGGTTCTACGCCAAGCATTTTGTACTCTGTAGCAGAAGTTCCTATTTCTAAATATATGTCCTCCCTCAATAACTATAGTCCCCTTTATCTATACTAAGAGAACCCATGATTTGTGGCCAGGTACATTGCTACTTGGAAAGAGACTGCATCCCAACCTTCTTTGGCTAGCTGTCATTATGCGACTAAATTCTGACCAATACCCTGGAAATAGAAGTGTCCTCAAAATAGCCCTTTCCTTATCCTTCTTGATGCAAGAATGCAGACAACTACATGGCTAGGAGAGACAGATACTTAGAAAAGGAAGTCACCCATAGTACAGCAACCACATGAGCTAGTACCTGCATACCAGGAACCTAGTGAGAACCAGTCCCAGACACCTAGTGAGAAGTCTTGTTTGGACTACTAATATTTGGATGTTTAGCCTTTTAAAACAAAACCAAATCATAACTAGGGCATGTACATTATCTCATATAATCCTCATATCAACACTATCATTATAACTAATTTAGAAGTGAGGAATGAGGTTAGGAGAAATGAGGAGAGAGGTTTGCCCAAGGTCATCCAAACAGAAAGAAGTAGAGCTAGGATTCAGTCCAAAAAATCTGACAGCAGAGGCCATAATCATTATCAATAAGCGTTAGGAAACAATCTAGCTCTCTGACCATTCCAAAGGTACGCCACACAGATAAAAATCAGCTGTTTCTTTTTTTAACTTCCTATTAAACCATAATATCTGTAGAGAAAAGAGCGCATCCTTATTTTTTAAATGAGGAGCATATACAGCCAAAGCATTATCTCGTTTCTAACCTATATTCTTCCTCCTCATTCATGTGCTTATTTTCCCTCATCTCCAGATAAAGGCCACATAAGCACCATTCTTTTGGTGTTTATTTTATGACCCAGAAACACATTATTAAAGTACTCTAGAGACTTCTCTTTTGCAGGCTAAAAAGCCATCGGTCCTTATGCCTTTCTTTATAGACTTAATTTCCTAACTACTTGAATTATTCCCACTGTAAATCTTTAAACATTCTTTAATTCCTCTTGCTCTTTTACCTAAGTGCCGCTTGTGGTAGTAAACCCAGCAGCATATAGGGCTTGAGAAGGAATCTTTCATGGCACTTCCTTTGTGCCAGGCCCGCATTCACGCATTAGCCCACCCATCATATTGAGCAGATTTAAATACTTGGTGAGTTAAGAAGTACTTTCTGTTTTTCAGAGACAAAGAGAGCTTTGTGTTATTGCTGAAAAGCCACATAAATAACTTGAAAACAAAGGGTTTGTCAATTACAATCTGTTCTTTATGTTTTCAGGATTTGTATTTGGCTAACTATAATCCATTAAAATTCATCTGTGGACAGGAGGGCATGGGAAAAAGTGGTACAGTAGTTTCTTTCCAGGACAGATCCAGTGGGTCAGCAGACAGGGAGAGGTACACCATGCTAGAGAGGTAGATTTAGAGCAGGGCAACTGCCATGGGTCAGGTGTGAAGAGGAATAACCCAGGAAATACAACTTGCTATCACACACCCCCAGAAAAATCCAAGTGCCCAGATAGCTTAGATTCAGCAGAAAGATCCATGCCACTGTGAAATTCTAAAATTTAGAAGTTGTTTTCAGGTATTTGGGTAAAAAAAATTCAGAAAAGGGAAGTGGCTTTTGCTAAGAAGGAGTACTCAGAGGGAAGATTAGGATTTCAGAAGGTACCCTAAAGATGCTTCAGAAATATGGAAAATTAGGGCACCTGGGTGGCTCAGTCATTAAGTGCCTGCCTTTGGCTCAGGTCATGATCCAAGGGTCCTAGGATCCAGCCCCTTGGTGGGCTCCCTGCCCAGCAGGGAGTCTGCTTCTCTGTGTCCCACTCCCCTTGCTTGTGTTCCCTCTCTCAGTGTTCTCTCTCACTGTCAAATAAATAAGTAAAATCTTTTTAAAAAAAGAAAAAAGGAAAGAAAGAAATACAGAAAATCAGAGGGAAGTTGAAATTCATTGATACTGTAAGGTAATTACAGAGATGAGACAGGAAAGAAACAAAGGGTAACTATAGAGATGAGATAGGAAAGAAACAAAGGGAGTATCATTATATGCCCATAGATAAATAATCTGAAAGATTTGCAAGTTCTGAAGTCACTATCGTTAAAAATGATTTTTATTTAATATAATGGCAGGAATATGAAATTTAGATCCAAAGGTCTTGTGCATCACACAAAAAATGAATTTCCCTAATACATGAAAACTGTTGTTGATAAATAAAAAAAGACCCTATCACCCCAATGGAAAGGGATATGAAAAGATAGTTTATAGAAGGAGAAAGACAAATAGTTCGTCTATATTTGACATAATGCCCCACTGTACACAAAATATGACAATTAAAAATTAAAACTACCAATGAAATACTGAAGCATGAAAATATGTAACAAAATATTATTGGCAAGATTGTGTGGAAATAGGCCCTTTCATAATTGCTGGTGGGAATGCAAATTCATCCAATTTCTTAGGAGAACAATTTGGCAATATCTATTAATTACAAAGGTACACATCCTTTCACTTAATAGCCTCACTGCTATATCTTTAAGTCATTTATACACTTACATTGTGAAATGACTTGTGTTAAAGGCTTTTTTATTGTAGCATTTTAAAAATTTGAGTGTAGCTGACACAGAGTGTTACATTGGTTTCAGGTGTACAACATAGCGATTAAAAAAAGTTTATACATAATGCTATGCTTGCCACAGATGCAACTACCATCTGTCACCATACAATGCTGTTACAATATCATTGACTATATTCCTTATGCTGTGCATTTTATTTCCATGACTTATTTATTCCCTAACTGGAAGCCTGTATCTCCCATTCCCCTTGCCCCACTTTGCCCAGCCTCCCATCCCCTCCTCTCTGGCAACCATCAGTTTATTCTCTATATAGGACTGATTTCTCCTTTTTGTTTATTTATTCCTTTGTTGTTGCTTTCTTTCAGATTCCACATATGAGTGAAAACATATTTGTCTTTCTCAGTCTGACTTACTTTACTCAGCGTAATACCCTCTAGGCCCATTCATTTTGTCTCCAGAGGGGCCCGATCTCATCCTCTTTATGGCTGAATAATGTTCCTGTGTGTGTGTATGTGTGTGTATGTCTCCCATCTTTCTTACTGATTTGTCTATCACTGAATGATCAGGTTGTTTCCATATCTTGACTATTGTAAATAATGCTGCAGTAAACATAGGGTTGCATATGTCTTTTCAAATTAGTGTTTTCATTTTCATTTCTAGGGTAAATATCCAATAGTGGAATTATTTTTGTATAGTATTTCTATTTTGGTTTTTTGAGGAACCTCCATACTGTTTGCCACTGTGGCTATACCAGTTTATATTCCCACCAACAATATGCACGTGTTCTTTTTTATCCACATCCTTGTTGACACTTGTTATTTCTTGTCTTTTTTATTTTAGCCATTGTCTATTTTTATCTTATCCATTCTGAGAGGTATAAGGTGATATCTCATTATGATTTTGATTTATGTCTCCTTGATGATTAGTGATATTGAGCATCTTTTCAGGTGCCTATTGGTCATCTGTATGTTTGTATATATTGAAACATTTTTACCATGACAAAAGATTTTAAAACATTTGAATGCTCATTGGTAAGGGCCTGGTTAGACCCATAGTGATTCACTTGATCAATGCAATACTACTTCATTGTTTCAAATAAGAACTGAACATGAGTTCTTTATGTATAGATCTGGAATGATTTCTATGTAGAGTTAAGAATAACTCTTATGTAGGTACAGAATAAAGTATACAGTTTATTAGCATTAGCATAAAAATGGTAGAGGAAGCGTCTGTTAACTAGTATATGCATAGAATATCTCTGCTTAGATAGCCAGCTAACTAATACTAACCTAATAATATTACCCCAAAAGGAAATGGGTGGGTGGAGACATATCTCAGAGGGAAATTTTCTCTGCATAACTTTTTGTACCTTATAAATACTGAAGTTATGAAAGTATTGGATTTTTTAAATCAAAGTATAGTACATATAAAATGTTATTTGTTTTTTAAATTAAATAAAAGCTAAATTAAAAACACATCTAGGCTTGGGTCTAGCCTCAGCCTCTCCAAGAGTTATTTTAACCCTTGATATACAACTTACCTATTTCGGAATTTCCCTACCAGTAAATGGTACTTCTTGCCTATCACACACTGTTTCAAGAAACCAATGAGAAAAGAAGTCTGATAGCACTTTGTAGACTATAAAATACTATGCAAATAAAAAAAAAAATTCTCTCTATACATAATTGTATTGAATGAGCCTAGATCCCTGCTATAAAATAAATACCTGATAGTCTAATAGTTTTGTTGAAACTCAATTTAAGAATGTTATGCAAATTCTAACCTATTTATTTCTAAATTGTTGATTCTGGTTCTAAGCAATGATTTTTTTTATCCCTAAACACAAAAAAGAACTCACCTCATGTCATGCAATATTAAAAAATAGTTGTGTGTAACTCAGAAAATAACATACTTAATGTACTCGCAAAGCTTGTGATCTCAAAAATTCTACGATGAGGATTTGCTTACCAGAGAGAGAACTTTTATAGAATAAGTAGTTACCCCAGTCATGAGAGCATATGTGTATAAATGCAAATGACCGTATATCTAATTTACCCAAAAAGAGATAAATGCCCCATGTACATTCTAGAATGGAAATGCCACATACAATTCATTTTTCTTGATAGATGATGTCTTCTTGTAACATTCTTTTGAATGTGATTCAAAGGCAAACTCTGGACTCAAACTGCTGCCATAATGATGTCTACTATGTACGTGAGCGTAAGGAATGGTTGGAAGGCCAGACACGATCATGCTTACTCTCTACATTTCCACATGTTTCTCCCTCCTTCTTTCTTTCTGCCCTCCCCCACCATGATTTTCTACAAAAAGATTCCTAGGTAAGAGGATTCCATGATAGAAGGATTTATGCAGCCTGGTAGTGAGAAGGAAAGAGGTTCTCCTCCCTAGAAATCCTTAGCAGAAGGAGAGGATGAAGAGAAAGAAGACCTTGTTTGGAACTCAGTCAGATGTTCTTCGCTCTGGCTTTTAAAATGTGGAAGGGTAGGAGAAATGTACATGACCTAGTTCATATCAATATTATTAGATTTTATCTATATATAATCTAATCGGAGAAGATTGAGAATGTCCAAACAGTAGCTCACTTAAATCGACATCAGAATCCACAGAAGTTGAATGACCTCCTTTCTGTGTATGTTTCTGTCCTAGGAGCTACAGAGATGCTGACAGTATTTGTGACTCAAATAAGTTTTCAATATAACAAAACACAGATATGAGACATTCTAAAAAAATTCAGAGTAACAATAAAAGCAGTACATGATGGGGACACCTGGGTCGGTTAAGCATCTAATTCTTGATTTCAGCTCAGGTCATGATCTCAGGGTTGTGGAATCGAGGCCTTTGGTGGGCTCCACACTGGGCACAGAGCCGGTTTGGGATTCTTTCTCTTCCTCTGCCCCTTCCTACACACGTTCCCTCTCCCTCTCTCTCTCTCAAAAAGGAAAAAAAAAAAGGCAGTACATGATAAAATTCGTGATATATCAACAGCCAGAATACTTCAGGCAGGTGAAGTCTGGCCCAGTTTTATGGAGGTATCAATATGAACAGACCTTGGCGAATGGATAGGATTTACTGGAGTAGGAGGGGGTCCGATGAAGATTATTAAAGATGAGTACAAGAGATAAGGCTGCAAAAGCTGATCATTACTTGGTCTTGATGATCAAGAAAAAGAGCTTGGGTTCTGGGCTCTAAGTCAGGGAAACCTTTTGAAAGTATTTGATTAGGGCGATGAAATCTTCAAAATCGTGGTTGAGGGAGGTAACGCTGATAGCAGTATCCAAGATAGACTGGAGGAGGATAAGGAAACTTGGGCTGGGTACATCAGCATGTTATTGGAATAGTTCTGTCTGAGGTGACAGTGGTCTGAACAAGGGTGATAACATTGGAAATGGAAAGCAGACAATAAACTATAAAAATGTTTTTAAAAGATTTCAGAGAGTAAAAATAGTATACAGTAATTGCTAAATTATTATTTAGCAAAGTAGCAAATAAATAATTGCTAAATATGGGGGCTGAGAGATATTCAGGAGTCAAAGTCAGTATATTGGAAGAATAGAAAGATCCTATTTTTTTTTTTTAAGATTTTATTTATTTATTTATTTGACACAGAGACAGCAAGAGAGGGAACACAAGGAGGGGGAGTGGGGGAGGGAGAAGCAGGCTTCCCGCTGAGCAAGGAGCCCGATGTGGGGCTCAATCCCAGGACCCTGGGATCATGACCACAGCTGAAGACAGACACTTAACGACTGAGCCACCCAGGTGGTCCGGAAGATCCTATTCCTAATTAGAGTCTGGTCCCCCTTCCTGAGTGTGCAAACACACTCAGGCTTTTCTTCTGTCATACTTTGTATTATTTAGCTTTGTGGTCTCTATTTATCCATCTCCCTCACTAGATGGTGAGATGCTTGAGCATAAAGATCATGTTTTGGTTATGGCATAACTGGCACAAAAATGTGTGTATACAACCTGGACATAAAGGAGAGATAATAGAAGGGAGGGCAGGAAGTACCTGTTAGAGGGAGAGATGAGCAATGGAATTTTATATGTAGAGAGAAGTAACAGTATATTGTTCAAAATAATACATTTATATTTTATTTAGTCATATTAGATTTTTTCAAAGCTTATCTCTATTACTGTCCAATCAGTATGACACATCACATGGCCTATCCCAAACGTATATTCTCAACACCAAGACTCAACCATAAGGCCAACCTCCCACCAGCCATGACTTCCTAGTCCCATTCTACAAAAGTTTTCAAAGGTGCCAGCAAGGCTGTTGGTGAGCTTTTTAGTAAAAGCCAAAGCTTTAAGATGTGTATAACTTTGATTCTCCATTTGAACTGTAAAGTATATAGTCTATGTAAATAAACATGGCTACATGAAAAAAATAATTAAGGGAATGCTGTCACATAGATGTTTATAACAGCAAAACTTTTTGAAAAAACCTAACTAGCCAAAAATAGGGGGTTAACTAAACAAATTATGGGCTATCTCTACAAAGGAATCTTTTGTCATCATAACCAACGATGTAGCAGATTACCAAATGGAAAGATGATCCCTAATCACCAATAAGTGACAAGAGCAAATTACTAATTACAAAGAAATGCATAATATAATCTTCTTTGGTGATACTATAATATTGTTAAAAGACTACATACCAAAATATTAACAATGGTTATCTATGGGTAATGGTATCATGGGGGATGTGCACTTCTTTTACTTTCTACTTTTATATAGTTCCAATTTATTCAGTAAACAAGTATATCTTTTATAGTAAGCTATACTTGAAACTTCAAGAGCAGACTTTGCTATATTCATTTTTTTATGTCCAAGGTATAACACAAAATATCGCCCATACATGTTCCATAACTGTTTGTTGAATGAAGAAAAATATATGTAAATATACATTTAGTTCTTATAAATAAAATTTATATAGGATATAAATATAAGAAACACATATTCCCTAAAGCAAGAGTTGTAGCAGTCATCACCACAGAGGAAAGCAATATGTCAGCAACACGACCACTCACAGAGGAAACACGGTCACACAGGTCAGTCCAAATAACTATAGTGAGAGGAAGAAAACCACCCAATAGCCATCACCTGGCAGGAAACAGAACCAGCAGCTTGCTAAGGAAGGCGAAGAGTACCCAGAGTTCTAGGAATCGCATCCTCCCCAGAGACCCAAAGAAAGCCAGGCTATTGGCCAGCAGGACTGACTCAGGAATCCTTCACCTGTCTTCTGGAATTCAAGTGAAAATCACTCCTCTATTCTGAGTGCTGATCAGTGACCTTGTTTCACACAGCCAGTGCGGGCACTGAGAACCCTCCAGTGGGCGGGAGACATTTTGTAAGATGGGGAGCGTAGTCTGGAGGAAGGAGGTTTGGGAGTTTAGGTAAGAAACAACCCCAAGGTGCCTGGGTGGCTCATTCAGTTAAGCAGCTGCCTGCAGCTCAGGCCCTGACCCCTGGGTTGTGGGACTGAGCCCAGCAAGGGGCCCTCTGCTCTTCGGGGAGCCTGCTTCCCCATCTTTCTGCAGCTGCTCCCGGTTGCTTGTGCTCGCTCGCTCTCTATGTGTGGTATGTCAAATAAATAAGTAAATACCTGCCTTAAAAGAAAGAAAGAAACAAAAAAACAACCTTGCCACTAACAGTGTGTGAGTTTTGGCAAGTTGCATTTTCTGGTTTTACCTGATAAAAATGAATTAGAAAAATACCTCTAACTCTGTTGTCATAAGACTGAGGGCAAAATCAGATAATGACTAAAAAAAAAATTAAGAAGTGCCATAACTGTTAAACTATAAGATACATTACTTTTACTACTGGTTGGTTAAGTGATTTCATAACCCTCTGACAGAAGAGGAAAGACCTTTCACATGGTATTAGTGTAGTTCATCTGAAGCTGCCAACAAGTCTCACTTGCCCTCCCACCTACTTGCCTACCTCTTGACTATGGAGACGGAAACAAACGAGCAAGTGCTCTGTCCTTTACGCAGCAAGGAAGTGAGTAGTTGGGTTGTTGTTTGTGAGGATGGACCTGGCAGTCTGGCATACTGGCAGCTAATCAGATCTAGAACTTACCATCTTGCTCGTAATGATTGTGAATGAACACCACAGCCTAAACTGTGATCTCAGTGAGGGGATCAAGTTCCATGTAGTGCTCAGCTTTACAGTGTCCATTTATAGCTAAACACCTAGAATGCAGTAGGTGCTCAATAAATAAGCATGACAGAGTCTGAGCACAAGTGAAACTTAATTTCTATTTCATAACCTGTTTTCTTTGACTGACTTATGTGCTCTGTTAACTTTCATCTGCCTCTCATCACACCTCACTGCAAAATAAGCCTTTGAAAAACTGGATAGATTTTCCCCCCAAATCCCAGATTAGCAAACAATTGTGTTTGGCAACAACTTGTATTTTTTTTTTCTATACTGAAGTACAATATGCACTTAGGTGTTTGGAGACCAGGTACAAATAGACTTTGTTAACTAGATGAACACTAGATGAACTGAAAGATGCAAGTCTTTCAGTTAAATCTCTGTACTGAACCATACCTAGGTTTTTAGGGTATGGTAACCACAAATAGGGGCATTGACTGGAACCGCAGGGTGTGACTTTGCTGAACTTCAATATCTAGAGATGTGTCCTAACAGGCCACAGGAATACATCTGCATTCCAAACTTAACTTTCCTGTAATCTGACCTCTAGCTTCTATTTCACAACAGACAGCAACCCCTTTTGTATACTCCATTTGTACAAATAAATAGCCATTTACTAATTTATAAAGAAACCCAGAAGGAAAGGTGGGGGGAGAATAAACAAGTAAAGCTATGGAACAATAACAACAAAAATATGAGATGATTGTGTAGATTGATGATTAAAATAAAATATGTGATAGCCAAAGGGGTGGAGGAACTAGGGGAGGGACTAGGGATTCTTAATGCCTACTATAAACTTAATGCCCACTATAAACAGAATGGATCTTTTTTATTAAATCTGCAACTTCAACTCATTCAAGATGGCTTTAATATGAGAGCATAAGAAATAACACAGTGTCTTGCATATGAACTTTGGTCTCAAGTGGAAATGACTTCATAGCTGGCTTTTGACTTATTAGCTAACACCCTGAGCGAGTAACTTTTCTGAGCTTCAGTTTCAGTATCTGTTAAAAAAAAATTAAGAGAACAGTTAGTTATATGAATTACTGATAAGCTCTGTGAAGTGCACAGCTGACATGTAGACGTACATTAAGTAGTATCCATTACCAGTGATGACCTCTCTTACCAATAAAAGGGTTTACCAATGTACTCAAGTATTATTATTCAAAATAAGCTACTTCCTTTGAAAACATAATGGTATTAACTGGGAAGGGGAACAATCCTGGGCATTCCAAGGTGAGGAGGCACTGGCAGGCAGCCAAAGGTTAAACAACGGGAGTATTACTGATTTGAATATTGCTCAAAGTCAGATTTTATTTTTTAAGCAAGATTTTCCAAAACAGCTTTTTACTGTTTTAGTTTTTCCTTAAGCTTTATAAATTAAAAGAATTTATTCAGTCTGTTCCTTAAAAGCCCCACTCAGTAAAATCTCAGAGATAATCCTTAGTTGAGACAGTTTTCTGGTGAAAACTAAGAGCTCCAAGACATTTCTGGGACAGAAAGAAAGCCTGAAATTTAAAATGACAATATAAAAGTACATAAAAAGCTACCAGAAGGAGTTACAAAAGGAAACTGTCCTGATATCAATGTGACTCGCCATTAATCAGATTATCAGAAAGAAGAGTAAAAGGAGTACACTTAAAAAGAAGGAGCTTTGTAAAGACATGCAGTAGGAACAGTAGGAAAGATTGCCAGATGATCCCCTAACAATGTCATGTTCAAAAAAGTTTCCATGCTCCTATTTGATCTTTCTGCTTTTTTCGATGAGCACTAATAATTTATTAGTTGCTTCCTAATGGTCCACTTGCTCTCACAGATGTTTAAGGAACATATAAAACAAATCTTTAATTTGGAACTTTAGCATATGACAAAAGAAAATTAAGAAAGAATAGTATAGGTGAAACGAAACTATAGACATATGCTTACAAATATTTTACACAGCTGTGTTCTTGAACTATCAGTCAACCTCTCTCCCCCTTCCCCTGGGATGAGCATCATTTTAACTACACTCAATGTCAGCCTTACTTCTTCGTTACCTTTACCTGTCCTTACTCAAATTACTGTCCTCAGATTCCAAGCTGGTCCTCACCCTTAGACTGTGTGAACCCAAGATCATGCATCTACATCTCCAAAGCTTATTGTCTGTGTGGTCACGATGGTATTGTTTGGCTGTCTTCATTAACATGTCCGTCTTCATCAACACAACTTTATTATTCTAGGAAGCTCTGGGCCAGTGAGATAAAAATTTATTATTTATTCTCAACACTCTGAAACTCTCGCTTCAAAACAGTGGTCTTGTGTCCACCAATCCTAAACCATCATATCATAATCATTACCTAATTCTAATCAAGCCCTTGTATTGAAAGATCCATCTTAAACCAGAATCCAAAAACCTCATAAATGGTACATTGTCCTTCCCACTACAAATTGCTATTAAAACTTTGTCGAGGAAGAAAGCTTCCTTAACCATGGTAAGCAAGAAACTCAGTTTTGCCTTAGCAACAAGTTATTTCGGTGGTATTTTTAAGGAGCCACCATTCAGCAGTTGCAAGCCTTCTTGGATGAATGTCCTCCTTCCTTAGTCTGATGATTATGACATATAAGAGGGGTGTGTGTGCATGTGTATGTAATTCGATCCATAATAAGAAAGTTTTTTTATATCTACTGTTAATGTGGCTGCTGCCTTTTACTGTTTCTTCTGTCATTACATTCATTTCTTACCCTATTGAACTTCCCTTAAGCTTTCTTCTAAATGCTGTGCTTTCCATTCACTATCCTTTGTTCTTCTGGTGTGCAGTGGAAGGTCTCAGGCATTCCATACATCTAAAAGTCTACAACCATGACCCTATGGCCACTAGACAGTTCACTGAAGATTATCATAATTCTCCAGAAGGCCCTTCTCCTAATTAGCATATCTCTCCCTAGTCACACTAACTACCCTGCCCCAACCTGGCCAGTCCAGTAAGGTTAGTGTTGGCTCCATGGGAATTATTTTATCTCTACAGACATGGTTACTCAGACTGCTTCTTGGCTTCTGAAGTCAAAGAAGGCTGTGTTTTCCATTGAAGAACAGTGTTTCAGATCAATTTTGAATGGCTGCTTTCTAACCTAAGGAGTCTCAACCCAATGTTATTTTATTGCAGATTTCTGTTTCGTACTTTTAACCTCCCCTCAAATCCACCAACTCCCAACAAGTTGCTGTGTTTACAGGTTTATCTTTGCAATCTAATGTTTGCAGTAGCAAAGACCAGCACAGAAAGGTTTTTACGCATTTTATGATCATGGAGTCTGATGTGAGGATTGTAAATTATAAAATCATCATGGATCATTAAACCCATGCTGCAGTTTTCCTTTTGGAAACCCAGCAATGAAGTGTTTAAAACAAAAGAACAATGTGAAGATGAAGCAGAAACAAAACTTGGTATCACTGGTGGGCTAACTTTTCAGAATAGCAGAAGATACTCAAAATTTTTTTTTTTTTTAATGAGGCAAGGAGTGAAAAGAATGAGGGTAATTTACTAATGAATAGTTTTCTTGCCCTTTGTCTCATGCCTTTTTTAAACTTTTCCTTTTATCCTTTTTGTCTACTTTTTTTTTTTTTAAGTTAGTGTTTCATACATTTTGAAGTGGTGTAACTAAGGAGAGGCCACAACAAAAATATAAAAAGAAACAGAATAACAGGTAATAGCTGCATTTTCTGCTATGGATTTATAACTGTTAATTTATATTTTACATCACTTCTCCTAAAATAAATGAGAAACAGATTTAAAAAAGGACCCAGAACATTGAGATTTTTAATAATCTAACCCACTCAGCAAAGCAATACATTGACAACAGTAGTGAAATACGGGCTTTTTATTACATATTCCCGAATTTTAAGAATTAGCATGTTTCAAATATGTGTGCTCAGTCAGTTAAGCTTAAGCATGTGCCTTTGGCTCAGATCATGATCCCAGGGTCCTGGGATGGAGTCCCATGTCAGGCTCCTTGCTCAGCGGGGAGCCTGCTTATCCCCCTGCCTGCTGCTTCCTCTGCTTGTGCTTTCACTTTCTCTCTCTCTGACAAATAAATAAAATCTAAAAAAAACAAAAAACAAATTCAAGTTCAGTCTAATAAGTTAGTGTATGCATGTTGAATGCCTATATTTACGCTATCATTATGAAGTGCTTTCTCTTGCAGAGAACAAGTGCATTTGTTTTTAATTTCTGATAAATTGGGCCGAGGGTTGAGTTTATTTATTATTTTACTAAATAAATGTAAATGCATTCATTGGTATGTATAGTAGTTCCCCTCCTTGACCACAAGGGATACATTCCAAGATGCCCAGGAGATGCCTGAAACCACCAATAGTATTGAGTATATGCTATACATACTATGTTTCTTTATTCTAGTACATCCTTATCTATGTCAAAATTTAATTTCTAAATTAGGCATAGCAGGAGATTAACAACAACAATAATAAAATGGAACAATTTTAACATTATACTCTAATAAAAATAATGGGAATGTGGTTTCTCTCCCTCAGAATATCTTATTGTACTATACTCATCCTTCTTGTGATGATGTGAGATGATAAAATGGCTACATGCTGTAATGAAGTGAGGTGAATTGACATAGCGTTAGGCTACTACCGACCTTCTGATAATATGTCAGAAGGAAGATCATCTGCTTCTGGACTGTGGAAAGTGAAATTGTGGGTAAGGGGGAACTAGCTGATCATAATTATTATTAATAATAATCATAGGTAGGCTTTACCCAGATATGATAGCTTATTATCCTATCAAGTAGATCATACACTTCTTAGAGAGTGCATCTTATAACCCCTTATTTTCCCAGTGTACTTAGCATCTTGTATATAGTAGGTGCTCATGAAAATGTTTACAGTGTTTAAAAAAATAATACCGGGCTCAATACGGAGTCACTTGCCCCAAGCCAGCAAACCAAGACTTAAAGAAATGCAACTTAATTACCATCTGGAATTTCCTGATCAGCACTAGTGTATCTGCGTGATAGACCCCCATGCAAAGGAAGGTTACCTTGCCTAAAACAGTTCTTTCTTTTCTTTTACTAACAATTTTCGTGTCTTGCCTTGTCTCTGCCTATAAAAGTCTTCCATTTTACATGTTCCTTGGAGCTTACTTCTCTTTATTAAATGGGCTGCAGCCCAATTCATGAATCATTGATTAAAGCTGATTAGATCTTCAGTTACTCAGTTGAACTTAGTTTTTTAGCATTATTATTTCTTTTCATTGTACTTGCTCAGGCACTTGGGCAACTAACCATCTCTTGTTTTGTGGCTTGTTTGACAAGCCTGTACCTGAGGCTTCCGTCCCTGGCATGATGTCCCTGGCAATTTCCACCCACTGACTTTTGACAGTTGTCAGAGGAAGTCTGCAAATAAACCACATACCAACAAAGCTGAAAAAAAAAAAATCATTACTTTGACCTTATACAAGTGATACTACCTTAACAATTTTTCTTCTCACCATACTTTTATTTCTCTCTTACCTAAATCACAGACAATTGAGCAACTGTAGACTAACATAAGGGGTTGAAATAAGTAAGGGGAGAGAGTGGGGAAGAGAGTGTTTTAAGAAATGAAGGTTTGGCCTCAGAATATTTTTTAAAACTTAAAAATTAATTTTTAAAAAATTTTTTAAAAATCCCCAGAAAGCCTTCCATCCAAAAAACCATCCCATCTCCTTACAGATCAGAACTGTTATCTAGTTTCTGCCTAGATATGATGGGGGCAGGGTGGGTATAAATCAGTATAATTTACCCCTCAGGTTCTTTTCAATCCTTTTCAATTCTAAACCTGAGTTTTGGATTTAGAATCCAATTCAGAATTGGATTAAAAAGTGCAGCCCCCAACATACCAAAGTTCTACATTCCCCCACCCTCTCTTCAAAATAAGTAAGTAAGTAAATATCTCACCCTCTATTTCACCCTCCATCTCTGCGATGACCTAGTTCTGCAAGGAATAAAGCAGAAAGGCCGGGAGGGGGGGCGGGGGTGGGTATGCCAGTGTGAGCAACTGTACTGTTCTTGATAGGAGGCTCTGGCAGTCGGAGCAATGTCCAACCCAGCTGGCTTCAAATCGTTTCATAATTCTGGGGGGCTCTGAATTTCTGTCTTTAGCCCTCCGTAACTAACCTAGGAAAGCAGACTGGTAGGGGGAGAGAGTGAAAAAGTGAACCAGGCCCCGTGACAACATTTCAGATGCTGGGGCGTGCAGGAGTGGAGTCTCATGTTTATTCTTTGTGACTGGGACACAGCTGGCTTTGAATTAGAACATTAAATATACAGCATCACAGTTTGGTCTCGGGCCCTGCCTCTGGTTTGTGGCACTAGGCCATTCGCCTCTGCCAGCCAGGCCCTGGCTCTGGTTCTTCTATACAGGGATTACCCCTCAGCTCGCAATCACACCTGTTAGGTGTTTCTCCTCCGCCCCAACAAACACCTCCCACCCCGCGCGGGACCCGGGTGCAGAGCGGGGCGGGGGAAGGGGGTGAAAGGGGCGGAGAAGCCCGGCCCGGCCTTCGCCAGCGGACCCCCGCGGGACTGGGCTTCGGAGGGTGGGTCGGGGAGGGGACCCTGTGAAGGCGGGAGCGGTGGAGAAAGACAGAGGGGGCATGGGGAGGGCCGGGGAAAGGGGCGTTGCTGCTCACTTTATGCTTCAAGAGCCCGCCGCCCGGGCAGCGGGGCTGAGCGGTGGAGATGGGGTTTGCCGCAGCCTCCGCACTCCTCTTCGCAGCCCCAGCACCACCGCCCCTCGCCGGGCCGCGGCGCCGGTTAGGCCACGCAGAGTGAGCGCGGGCGCCGGCCGGCTGCTCCTCACCCAAGACTGGAGGGCAGGGCGCGGTGGGTCCACGGCAGGGGGACTCCAGGAGCCGGGCGACCCGCGGTCTCCCGAGCGCACCAGCTCGGGCTGCCACCCGGCCGCGGCCGGAACGGAGCTCCCTGCGCGCCCCCCGGGGCCCGGCAGCGACCAGGAGGAGGCGCGGCACGGCGCTCGGCCCCTCGGCCCCGCAGTTCCACGCACCCAGCGGCGGCGGCGGCGCTGGCTCGGGTGCCCGGGCAGCCTCTGAGCCCATGGCGGGCAGCGATGCGGACGGCGAGGGTCGCGCGCGAAGGAGCAGCGCGCCCCGGCGTCCTGGGGAGCCCTGTGGGCCGGGAGGTGAGGCTGCGGCCAGCGGCCCAGAGCCGCTGTCCACTGCTGAAGCGCGGGCAGACGGCGCTGCGCTCCCCGCCTGGATGCGCCTCTACTTCTACGGGATGCACGGGATCACCCTGGACGTGCTCGTGTCCTCGGCTCGGCGCTTCGCTAGCAGCCCGGACCTCCGGATGCTGGGCTTCTCCTCGCCCTATCGCTGCCTGCTGCACTCGCTCACCCACTTCGCCCTGGAGAAGGTCTACCTGCAGCAGCGGCGCTGCCCCAGCGCCTTCGTCTTCAATTTTCTCCTCTACCCCTCAGCGCACGTGGCACTGCAGACCCTGGCCGGTCAGGCGCTGCTGCTTGGTCTGCGCAGCGGGCCGGGGGGCGCGGCAGTGTCGGGGACACTGGACCCAGCGCTGCAGTACGTGCTGGCGCTCTACCACTGCCATGTGTTTCTGAACCGCTTCCTGCGCTTGCGATACCGGCGGCCACCAGAGCAGCGGCAGCAGCATTGGCCGGGCGCGCCCCGCGCCCCTCGGGGCGCCGGGACCCCTGTGGTTGCAGGTGGCCGGCGCCACCTACCCCTAGGCGGCAGGGGCGTCGGGGGAGCCCCCAGTCACGGGCTGCCGGGCCTGCTCCGCTTTCTTTTCTTCGGAATGCACGGCTTTTTGGATGAGATCTTCTTCACTTTCTTCTTTAATTTACTGGGGCAGGGAGATGGGGTAACCAGCGGCCACACGTCGCTCTGGTCCTTCTTTATGTATGGCAGCTGCAGTTTCGTGGTGGAAAAGCTCTACTTCCATCTCCACTGGAGTCGTGGCTGGAGCACTTGGAAGCGGATACCCATCTACGTGATCTTCATCTATGTTTGGGAGTTGTCCTGGGGTCTGGGACTCCGCATGTGCGGTGCTTGTTCCTGGGACTATTCTCACTATCCGCTCAATTTCATGGGCCTCATCACCCTGATGTATTTACCTGGTTGGATATTCCTTAGTGTGTACCAGGACCTACTTTTCAACGTGCTGTGGCGGGTGCAGTACATACCATCTAACTAAAAAACAAAACAAACAAACAAACAAAAAACCCACTCAATTCCCATGAACCAATTCGATTTATTTTTACATGTTAAAACGGAGTGGGTTTTTTAGCCTTTTAATTTTTATACATTTTACGAAACTCTTTCAATATGTTCTATTCGACATTTTAGTTTTTCTGACATTTTGGGACCTATGCATAATACAATATTTTGAAATATTACTCAAAACATAACTCAAAGTACTTGTCAATATTTTAAGACTCCTTACGAGCCCAGATAGCAAAACCATTATACCTTAACATCAGGAGCTGTAGTATATTCACTTATTTGGGCATAGGCGGGTGATAACTACTAATCTTTTTTTAAGCAAGGAAGTTATTCAAATCAGAAATTACTGATCATTGCAAGATTTGGCGAAATTTTCTAATTTAACGATTTGTTTACTTTTTAATACAATTTCATTTTAATTCCCTGCCATATTTACCAATCACTGCTGAAACTCGATGTCTTGCACTGATAGAAGGACCATTAACAACTCTTAAAGTGCCTCCCTCTAGCACACAAGTGGAAAGAAACTGACAAATGTGAAAATACATCCTGTGGATCGATTTTTAAATAAGAAGAAATCTTTTCTAGCAACTCAGACAGGCAACACTGTGTTAAGATACTTGATCTCCATCCTGGAAATGATTGTTTTTCCAATGTGGATTAGCCTTAAACGCCAAGTGTGTTAACATTGATCAGATCCTGTGTTATCTATAGCTGTAAGTTTTGTTGTAAAATGTTTACCTTATATGCCCAAAGGCGAAGCAAAATTATACTACCCTCAATAGTGGTCTAACTCTAAGTACTCTTTCTATATGAAGTTTCAAGGGTAGAAGCAGTTCCTTGGAATAAAATGAACCTGAATCTTCATTATACTCGAATTAGGCCTAATTGTTTACCGTTATGTGTTTTCAGTGTATTTCTGTCATGGCTCACTTGTAAACATCTTTCTTTTTCCTTCTGGACCCACAGAGTTCTTGGGCCAAACCTGATGTCCTAATGTGCATTATAAATCAATGATAGCATTTTGGTAACTCATTTTTAATGTCTGGAAGCTCCAAAGTTAAATGAGATGATAAAAAACATTTTAAGAAATCTTGTCTAATCAATTAATAATGTCCTTTAAGGTTGTTTGTTGTGTTATTATATTTAGAAGACAAGTAGAATTGAGTATAGCTCAGCCAAGGATGACTAATACTTTCTCAGTTTTCATTACAAAGATAATTAGGAAAATTTAGAGGGTTTACAAATGAAGTTTCCACTTCAAATTATTAGCTTGTCTATGCTATGAAAGGAGACTTCTTTCTGTTTTCAAAAAATGCTTGCTGTGGCAGTAGAGACGAATATGTCCTTAGGCGATTGTCAGGAACCATTTCGAGAAGGCTATTTTAATCTACTGTCTGAGGTTGTGAGCTAAACTGTTAGTAATGCAATATAATCAACCCCACTTGTGAGATGGATCATGTTAAATTGATTATTTTATTAGCTGAGTAGCAACTAATAAAAGTAAACCAAAGGCTTATGGAAGGTAAAAGTGTCACTTTATGACACTTGGCCATAGGTGAAGGATTTCTGAAAACCCTGGCAAGGGAAAAGGATAAGTATAGACACTAAAGTTAGTCAGATGCTAAATAAAATATTTGTAATACAAATGTGACACATGTGCAGGAATCTGAGTTAAGTGTGGTACCATTCCACACCACATATTCCTGTGAATTAACCAAATCCTTGACTTCTAGAATACTTGCTAAACATACACGTTTGCACTTTCCTAGTCCTTCCCGTGCCGCTCCCCGCCCCCCCTGCTCACCGGCTCACCGGCATTCTGAGGGTCAGAAATCTGTCAGAAGTGGGGAAGCCTCTTACTTTTTGTTTGTTTTGCTTTTAATGTTAATACTATTTTAAAGAAAAGGTCACAGTTTTCATTCATTCAAGAAACCGTTATTGTGCACCCACTCTTTGCAAGGCATTTGCCTGAATTCTGCAGATACAGCAATGACCCAATACAGACAAAATCTCTGTCCTTGTGAAGCTCAGGTATTAGTGCTCTGATTTATAGGAGGTTGTACCTACTTGGAAGGCTACAGTTTCAGTACTAGGCAAAGAGAGGCAGTTGCCAGGAGGGTTCTCATCAGGGCTGTCGCTGGAATATCAATCTGTCATCTCTAAAACAAAAGCCCATTAACAGCCCCTCTGCTAGTTCTACAAAGACTTCATTCATATGTAGTCAGGAAGTGATTATGCTGTCTATTAACTCAGCACCTTGCTGTAGGGCTTCTCATTCTGTGTTTACACAATTTATTAAATGACTTTTGCTATAACTGAAACTTTAAAGAAAAAACAGGGCAAGAACCATTAGATCAATTTTGTTAACTCACTAGCAGTTCAGATATAGAAGTGCTGAGTCAATATAATAATAGTATTTAAGTAACACCACCTGCCAAAAATGCTGCTGTTACATATATAAAATCTGAAGTAAATATATGTATGTCTCCATGTATATATCTTAAATAAATATATATCATATATATATCTTAAGTAGATACATATAATCTTAAATATATATCCATATATATTTTGAAGTAATACATACATATAAAATATATATATATTTCTTAACTACAGATATATACACACACACATATATACATACAGAGACACATGAACATATTTATTTAAACCTCTAGCAACCCTCTTTTTACAGATGAAGACAGTGAAATAAAGCCTGAAGAGGTTGACTTGTAGCTCAAGTCATACAGCTATTGAATATTATGATGTAGGAAAAGATGTTAGGGTTCGAAGCCAAAGGCCAAGAACGAATTCCTGAGAAAACTTTGGTGCAAAAAGGTGGTTTTATTAAAGTAAGGGGACAGGTCCCCTGAGCAGAAAGAGCTGCCCTGGGGTCATAAGGAGTTGGGAGGGGGTTAGGGATAGTTTAAGGAATTTTGGAAGCAAGGTTTCCAGGACCTTGAGGGGGCTAGCTATTGTTGGAAAAAGGTCATTAATGACCATCTAATTAAACCTTAGTCATGAGACCCTTCAGATATATCTGTGGGCCATATGCCTGGGGAATGATTGCCAACACACATCTTGGGGAGCTTAGAGATAAAGGAATTTTCTAAAGGTATTTATATATGTTAAGATAGACTTATAGGATCCTGTGGGTTGGGTTAAGGTTGTCTTTTTGCCCTTAGCAAAGTACTAACATTGAGGCAGCTGAGTTCCCAGAGAAATGTCACTCTGCCTGTTTCAAGGACTTGTCAGTGGACTGTGGTAGTAAGGAAATTTAATAATTTTTCTTCTGCCTTCGTTTCCCACATCATTTAGACTTGAATTCAAGTACATGTACTCCAGGGTCTGTTCTTACAGCAATACTGTCGTACCTTTGTCTACTGACATAGTAGTGATTTTTGGATGATCTGTGGATTTCATCTTACAATTTGTATTACTCTTCCCTTTCACTATCACAGATGCAAGGATAGATGTTTAAAAGCCAGGCACTAGTAACAAAAACATTCTATTCCATGGAAAATCACAAAGGAGCTAATACCAGGATCCATAACTGAAAACAGTCTAGCTCTAATCCTTAGATGATAGTCTTTATATTCAAGAGGGTCTGAAAGGGAGTTCTTCATTTGAACTTAGACAATCTTTCTGATGTAAGAATAATACAACAAAAGGCATGATACCTTATATCACAAGCTAGGAAAAATACATACAATTTTTGCTACATGTTTAACATAACACTTGGAATGAGCAACATTGTAAGAGCTAAACAGCCCCAAAATTAAAATTAAATTGTTTATGGGGCACCTGGGTGGCTCAGTGGGTTAAGCCTCCGCCTTCAGCTCAGGTCATGATCTCAGGGTCCTGGGATCGAGCCCCGCATCAGGCTCTCTGCTCAGCAGGGAACCTGCTTCCTCCTCTCTCTCTGCCTGCCTCTCTGCCTACTTGTGATCTCTCTCTGTCAAATAAATAAAATATTTAAAAAAAAATTAAATTGTTTACAACAACATTTATTCTGAGTTCAATTAAATACCTTAGAGTAAAAGAAAGTCTTTACAGAAAATATGGAAAAAAAGTAACAAGTATGAGTTTTGCTCCATGTTTAACTTATACAACACTGAAATTTTCTTGTAAAAGTGCTTTAAATTTTAAATCAATTCTATCTGGGCACTGAATCTAGAGAAATATGACCTTTTCAGTTTTTCATGTCAACAATAAACATGAAAGTTTTTAGGTTCTGCAAAGACTCCAATAAAGTTGATAATCCATTCAATATTTCAGACATTTCATGATTAACTGTACTTCGAATATTCTATCAATATTTGACACTTCATGTTTCAACTCAGCAAAACACAGCTTAGAAAAGTATGACGTCCTTTGTTGTTTAAGAAACCTTTCTAATCGGTTAATCCTATCCTGCTGAGAAAATAATTTTTCTATACTGTTTTAAAATAGACTGTTAACGTAATGGACTTGGTTTTGTTTAAGAGAGATGGCGAAGAATTTTGGTAGACTGTTTTGGTTCTTTTTCCACTTCCAAAATACATTTAAAAATCAATGTACTTGGAAAGGAAGTTATATTCATGCTACAGACTTGGAGTGACAAATAAATCATTGTATTCTAATATCTGAAAGTGTTTTAATAAAATCAATTTTTGTTTACATTAAAAGGCATTAAAAACACTTTATATTTTAAATTAATTTTAAATATACTGTCTCTAATATATTTTTCAATCTTGCTTAGTGGAACTAAGCTCCTTTACTGAGGGAAAATAAAAGAAACACTCTTTTCCCCCCTTGATCAAGCACATCCCTCAGTTTATGCTAAAGGGAAAGATGGCAGTAAAAGATCGTTCTGTTGTGTTGCCAGTTTTTTTTTTTTTCTTTCTAAGACTTGGTACCAGAGGAACCAACAAAATAACAATTGTTTGTGCAGACTTCTCTTCACGAAAATTGACCTCATTCTGGTTTTTCACATTGAGGCATGAAACCATTACACAGGCAGTGACGTCCAGACACTAGCAACCCAATTATAAGTTAACCTGGGATGAGTGTAGAGAATCTTTCCCTAGAGACTTTTTCTCTTAATGTACAGGAGAATATAAATTTAGAGACTTTTCCCCTTAATTTGTAAATCCTCTTTGCACTGATAGTCAATTCTTAGATAGTCTTTACAGAGAAAGAAAGAAAGAAAGAAAGGGTGGGAGTGAGGGACTGGTCTTTGACTTAAAGACTTGATTTTCATCTTTTAATGATTCCATTAGAATCCAAATGTCACATGGACCAACTTTCTCATTTGGAAAAAAATCTTTACCATGATTAAGGAGAGTCAGGGATTGAAAGAAACCATGAAGGTTAACATCCAGCCTTCCATCCAAGGCAGGAATTTCTGAGAACATCTCTAACAGATGGTTTCTCAAGTCAGCTTGGACTATTCAAGGCAGTATTAATTATGTCTTTCATGCAAAGACTGAATGAGGGGAGAGCTCTCAGCTGCTGAACTGATAAACTCTACTGTCTATCAGTGAAGGAAGAAGGCTTTTCAAAGCTTTCAGGAGCTAATATATATCATTCATCCTGCTTGTGTATTGCAATGAAAATTTTATGAAACTTTCCTTGTCACTAAAACAAACAAACAAACAAACCCAGTTCATTCTTTTTATCATTATACAAATGGCCTTGCATCTTTTCAAACGATGCTTTATTCACTGAATCTAAGCAGCAAGGCTCTGAGGACTTTGAGAGTAATTTGACATTACTTCAGGAAAAAAGGAAACAAGAAACATTGGATCACTGCAATGTCAGGATGGCTGGACCCTGGAAGACCCTTTGGTTGCTGCTCAGGTTTACCTACAGAATGTCAACTGGGGGACTTTCCGGGTAGCTTTCTCTGGCAGCTTTCTCTGGTAGCTTTCTCTGAACAGCGGCATTAATAAAGGACTTGAGGGCAACTGGGTGGGTCAGTCGGTTAAGCATCTGCCTTCAGCTCAGGTCATGATCCCAAGGGTCCTGGGATCGAGTCCCTCATTGGGCTCCATCCTCCGCGGGGAGTCTGCTTCTCCCTCTCCCTCTGCCACTTCCCCTTGCTCCTGAGTGTTGTCTCTCTCACTTTCTCTCTCTCTATCAAATAAATAAATCTTAGAAAGAAAGAAAGAAAGAAAGAAAGAAAGGAATTGAGAGGCCACAGGTATCACAGAAGCTGGTAGCTAGCCAGGAAGGACAAAAGATGCCACAGATCAACTCTCCCAATCAAAAAAAAGAGAATTATATAGAAAAAAGAGAACTATCCCCACTTTTGATGGGATTCCAACAGGCATTTATATTACATTAGAGATAATAACCTATTATTAATATCCATGATGAAAATAAGATTAGTCTCAAAGGATCACAGATTCAGAACTTTAAATATTTGAAAAATAGTTGTTGGAGAAAAACAGTATGGAGGGGAATATGCAGAAAGTTTATATCATATCATTTTGATTATCCAATAACTTTTAGGAGCTAAAACTAAATTAAATATGCTTTTGTACATTTCTGAAGGAGAACTGTTTTAGTCTTAATATTTTATTAGAAACAATGAATGGACAGGAAGATAAATAAGAGTTCCTTAGAGTCCATCAAAGCAGGTTCTTAGATCCCAAATACTTAAAAGCAAGCATTTAACAAAATTTACCATTGTACTTACTTGTAATGATGAAATTTACATCAAACAAAACAGAAACAAAGGAATAATGAAGGCAGAAATAGAAGATAATGGTGGAAGGGATAGTATTCAATAGCTTTAGAGAACCCATGGATTATTTTTCTATAGCTAAAATAATTCAGATTATGAATGTTATTCTAAGCCTTTATATCATATAAGATTTGAATTGCAAAGAAAATGTTAAGTTCCTGAAATACTGTATACCCTATGTTTGGTGGGGTACCAAAATGTACACAAAATTATGTTAATATTCAACAAAATTCCGAGTAATTTTTTGCATGCGTAATGGTGTTACTGGACATGCTATAAAAGTTTTAATAATGTGCCTTTGAAGTGTCTACAAAAGGCACAGGTAAACAGCCCACAGCTTACTAAAATCTAAAATCATGGTCGTTCAGGGGAGCCCAGCTGGTTCAGCCAGTAGAGGTTGTGATTCTTGATCTTGGGGTTGTAAGTTTGAGCCCCATGTTGGGTGTAGAGATGACTTTAAAAAAATGAAGATTTTAAGAAAATAAAAATAAGTAAAATAATGGAACTTTAGAACTTGAGGAGAGAACTAAAGATCATCTAATTCAACTCACAGACAACAGAATAATAAGTGTACTTCCACTCTCTTCTTGATCACATCCAATGAGGGAGATTATGGCACTTACTCTGCTCTCCCAGGCCAACCCATTTATTTGTTCTATTGTTTGAATTGCTAGAAAGTTCTTAACCATAAGACACATCGGTAATTTTCACACATTTTCCCAAGTTTTCATACATAGAAGACCAAATGTTTGAAGAAAGTTTCCAAGTGTGTCTTAATTGTTTTACTCCAGGTGAAATATCCAAGATCTTTCAGCAATAGCTAATAAAGTATGCAACTGGGAAATTATTACCTACTATGATCAGGGAACTTTATTTCTGCAAATGGGAACAACATTAAGCACTGTTAGCTTTTTTAATAGCTTGGACCACTTAATTGTTCCTTTTTTGTTGTTTTTAAAGATTTATTTATTTGAGAAAGAGAGAGAGAGAGCACTTGGAAGGTAGGAGGAGGGGCAAATGGAGAGGGAGAGATAGATAGTCTTAAGCAGACTCTGGGCTGAGCATAGAGCCAGACTCAAGGCTGTTTTCAAGACCCTGAGATCACAACCTGAGCTGAAACCAAGAGTCCGATGTTCAACTGACTGTGCCATCCAGGCACCCCCCACTTTATTGTTTCAATTGAATTTTCATTTCTCTAAATACTCTAAGTCTCTTCCCTGTAAACTGCCATTGAGCTGGCGATCTCTTTGTGTACCTGCACATTTGTATAAAAATAAGTAGCATGGGTCTGTGCTGTTCCCATACTACATGAGTTGTCTTGAAGGTGAGTGAGAGAGAAATGAAGGCAAATAGAATGAAGAACAGAAAATCTGCCATTGAATTCACTCTTCATTTCCTTCATTCCTCTGATTTTCCTGCTCTTGTTTTGAGAGCAGGCATATGTCATTCTCCACACTTAGCAAGGAACGTAGCACAGAGCAGGTATTCAAATTTTGTTGTTGGTAGTGATGAACTTATCTGAATTCTCATGTCAGACAATTCAGTAGTGGAAGCAGGAATTAGGATGTGCCATGTGGCCACATGAGATTTCAGTAGGACATTAATTTATGGAACACACAGAAGACTCATCATATGCTTAGATAAAAGGTGGGAATTGCTTAATCTCTCCTCTTCCTCCCTCTTCTGTTGAGCAATTTCTTTTGTCATGTGCAGCACTCAGGTGGTTCTCTATAAGAGACTTTTTTTTTTGTAATTTTATTTTTTTTTCAGTGTTCCAAGATTCATTGTTTATGCACCACACCCAGTGCTCCATGTAATACGTGCCCTCCTTAATACCCACTACCAGGCTTACCCATCCCCCGCCCCCACCCCTCCAAAACCCTCAGTTTGTTTCTCAGAGTCCACAGTCTCTCATGGTTTGTCTCCCCTTCCGATTTCCCCCAACTCACTCCTCCTCTCCAACTCTCAATATCCTCTGTTATTCCTTATGCTCCACAAATAAGTGAAACCATATGATAATTGACTCTCTGCTTGACTTATTTCACTCAGCATAATCTCCTCCAGTCCCATCCATGTTGATACAGAAGTTAGGTATTCATCCTTTCTGATGGAGGCATAATACTCCTTTGTATATTTGGACCATATCTTCTTTACCCATTCTTCTGTTGAAGGGCATCTTGGCTCTTTCTACAGTTTGGTGACTGTGGCCATTGGTGCTATGAACATTGGGGTACAGATGCCCCATCTTTTCACTATATCTGTATCTTTAGGGTAAATTCCCAGTAGTGCAATTGCAGGGTCATAGGGTAGCTCTATTTTTAATTTCTTAAGGAATCTCCACACTGGTTTTCAAAGGGGCTGCACCAACTTGCATTCCCACCAACAATATAAGAGGGTTCCCCTTTCTCCACATCCTCTCCAACACATGTTATTTACTATCTTGTTAATTTAGCCCATTCTAACTGATATAAGGTGGTATCTCAATGTGGTTTTGATTCGAATCTCCCTGATGGCTAATGATGAAAATTTTTTTATGTGTCTATTAGCCATTTGTCTGTCTTCTTTGGAGAAGTGTCTGTTCATGTCTGCTGCCCATTCCTTGACTGGATTATTTGTTCTTTGGGTGTTGAGTTTGATAAGTTCTTTATAGATTTTGGATACTAGCCCTTTATTTGATACGTTATTTGTGAATATCTTCTCCCATTCTGTCAGTTGTCTTTTGCTTTTGTTGACTGTTTCCTTTGCTGTGCAAAAGCTTTTGATCTTGTTGAAGTCCCAATAGTTCATTTTTGCCCTTGTTTCCCTTGCCTTTGGCAATGTTTCTAGGAAGAAGTTGCTATGGCTGAGGTCGAAGAGGTTGCTCTCTGTGTTCTCCTCAAGGATTTTGATGGATTCCTGTCTCACATTGAGGTTTTCATCCATTTTTAGTCTACTTTTGTATGTAGTATAAGGAAATGGTCCAATTTCATTCTTCTGCATACAGCTGTCCAATTTTCCCAACACCATTTGTTGAAGAGACTGTCTTTTTCCCATTGGACATTATTTCCTGCCTGAACCGAAGGCAGAGGCTTTAACCCACTGAGCCACCCAGGTGCCCCAAGAGTATCTTTTAAATACAATGAGATAGCACTTTTTCACAGGAAGCCTAATCCTTAGTAGTAAAGGAAGGAACAAGCCAATTCCAGCTTAAGCATTAGCAAGTTGTTGACTTTGGGTTAGTTACTTTCCTTCTCTGACTTTGTTTCCCCAACTGCGAAAGGCCAATTTTTGAGAAGACTAGAGAAAGTAAACAAAAGTCAGCTAGTTCAGTGCTTGTCATAAGAATGGTAGGCACTTAGAGATCATTATTTAAAATTTGTAGGCTCTTCAGAGAACCAATACCCTTTGAAATATGAATTTTAAAAAACTGACATGCAAATTTTAAAAAACTGACATGAAGTAGTTGGCAATATACATATTACTTTATGACAGTTCCCTAAAGACTGACTTACTCAGGTTGCAGTTTATTGATTCCTCTTGATTTTAATTGGTTTTTTTTTTTGTGTTTTTTTTTTTTTTGCTGATGATCCTCTGGGTTTTGCCAACTTTTGAATAAAAAATAAGAATAAAATTCAAAATTCATTATATTTAGAAAATTGCTGCTAGTGGCAGGTGGTAAACATTTATGTTTTATTATCTATGTATCTGATCACTTCTTGCTGTATTTCCAACTCCAGATATTATTGGCAGATTGTATTAGTCAGGGTTCTTCAGAGAAACAGAACCAATAGGAGATACATATCTATAGGTAGACAGATGTAGTGATAGATAGATGTAGAAATAGAGTTACACAGCGAGAAAGAGATTTATTATAAGGAAATGGCTTACACAGTTTTGGACGCTGACAAGTCCTGAAACCTGCAGGCTGAGTCTATAAGCTGGAGACCCAGGAGAGCAAGTGGTATAGGTTCTAGTCTGAGCCCAAAGGCCTGAGAACAGTGAGAACCAATAGTGTAGCTTCAATTCAAGACTGGCAGTGTTAAGACCCAGGATGAACCGATGCTTCAGTTGGACTCTGAAGACAGGAAAATACCAATGTCCCAGCTAGAAGGCAGTGAGGCAGGAAGAATTTCCTCTTATTCAGAGAAGGTCAGTCTTTTTGTTCTATTCAGGCCTTCAGCTAATTGGATGAGGCCCACCCACATTAGGGAAAACAATCTGCTTTGCCTCATTTATTGATTTAAATATTAAACTTGGGACACCTAAGTGGCTCAGTTAGTTAAGCATCTGTCATCAGCTCAGGTCATGATCCCAAGGTCCTGGGATCAAGTCCCACATCAGGATCCTTGCTCTACAGGGAGCCTGCATCTCCTTCTCCTTCTTCCTGCTGCTCCCCCTGCTTGTGCATGCTCTCTCTCTCTCTAACAAATAAATATATCTTTAAAAAAATAGAAAATGAAAAATAAATAAATAGTAAGCTCATCCAGAAATATCCTCACTGAAGTACTCAGAATATTTGTTGAAATATTCATGCATCTTTGGCTCAGGCAAATTAACACACAAAATTAGCCATCATACAGATCAAAGCATTTGAACCAAAGGATTAAAAATGAGCATAAGGAAAATTGAGGAGAGTTCATTCATTCACCTGTTCAATAAATATCTAAATGTGTACTGTGTGTTAAAAGGCAAATAAGATATAGATAGTTCTTTTTCTCATGGAGCCAAGGATACAGATTTTAAAACCAAAGTTTATGTTGGAGAAAGATGCTATTGTAGGAAATAACAGGCCAGCCACCTAGACTGGAGACCATGGTGGTGAAATTCTAGAAAGAGGGTCCAGGATGTTCAAAGTCCTGGCAAGAGTGAATATCAGAACACTGGATAACTCAGAGCCCTTGGAGTCAGAATTAGGAAAGTAGCAGAGGGATGAGTGAGAGCTAAACCCAGAAAGGTAGGCAAAAGGCAGGTCTTGAAGCCTTGGGGACACATTAGAGGAGGGGGACCATTTCCTAAGGGTGTTGACAAGTTACTCAGAGGGTTTGAGCAGACAAAGGACTGATCCATTTGGCATTTTTGAAAGAAAACTGAAAGAAGACAAGATGAGAGATAGAAAAAGCCAATTTTGAAGCTGTGATACAAAATAAAGTGAGAGATGGGAGCACCTGGATGTCTCAGTTGGTTAAGCCTTTGGCTCCTGGTTTCCACTCTGGTCATGATCTCCTGGTAGGGGAAGGTCAGGAGGTCAAGTCCCAGGAGAGGCTCTGTACTCTGCGGGGAGTCTGCCTCCCCCCTCCGTTGCCTCTGCCCCTTCTCCCCTCCCCATTCATGCACTGTTTCTCTCTCTCTCTCAAATAAATAAATCTTTTTTAAAAAGTGGCTATAAAGTAGAGGGAAAAGACTGCCCTATAGGCAAAGGGGGGTAAGAGGTCAAGGAAGAATTTTTTATCTTCTGAATTGGGAGATGTGTGCATATATAATGTTGCTGGGAAGGAGCCAGTACAGAGGTTGAAGGTACAAAAGAGAAAGGGATAGAAGGTTTCTGGCTAAAGCATGATTCAAAATAATTGATAACTACTAACCTTGATGAGAGCTCACTGTTTGTTTTTGAGGCATGTCATGTATCGGTTTAATTCCCAGAGCAGCCTGATCATGGGTACTATAATTATCCCCATTTTTACATATCCACATTTTATATACTGACACATTGGGGAGCTAACCATCTTGCCCAAAGCCACAAGTGGTAGAGCCAGGCCTTGGACCCAGGCAGTCCAGATCCCAAGCTGCATTCTCTAAACACCTACATAGTCAAGTGGAGGAAAACGGAAAAGGGACAAATAGAGAGGGGGAAAGAACCCGTGCTGCCCCATTTATGCAATAATAAAGAACCTAGAGAAAACATCTGAAACCAGTTCTATGCAAAGAGAATTTAGATGCATATCTGTTGACTAACTTTTCTGTTTTTGATTCAATTATGGATTCATTCATTCATTCAGTAAAGATTTATTGAGTTTCCACTATGTAACAGGCACTGAGAATGCTTTGGGATAAAAAAAATAGACAAATCTGAGGGCGCCCGCGTGGCTCAGTCAGTTAAGCATCTGCCTTTGGCTCGTGTCATGATCCCAAGGTCCTAGGATTGAGCCCCACATGGTGCTTCCTACTCAGTAGAGAGTCTGTGTCTCCCTCTAATTTACTCCCTGCCCATGCTCTCACACACTCTCTCTCTCCCTCTCCCTCCCTCTCTCTCTCTCTCTCAAATGAATGGATAAAAAATCTTTAAAAAAGAAAAAAATAAGAGCAAGTCTGACAGGGACCCTACCCTTGATACCCTACTTCGTTGTATTAGTCAGCTGAGGCTGCCATAACAAAATACCACAGACCGGGTGGCTTAAGTAGCAGATGTATCTTCTCTGTTCTGGAGGCTAGACGTCCAAGGTAAGGGTACAGCAGGATCGGTTTCTAGTCAAAGCTCTCTTCCCGGCTTGCAGATGGCTGCCTTCTCACTGTGTCCTCACAGGGCCGAGAGACAGCACGTCTCTGGTGTCTCTTCTTATAAAGACACTAATCCTATCAAGGTCAGAGTCCTTTCCCTCTGACCACAGTCAAACTTAATTACCTCTATAAAGGTCCTATCTCCAGATATATTCGCACTGGTGGTTAGGGTTTCAACATACTAATTTAGGGGGGATAAAATGCAGTCCATAGCATATGTTCTCCCTTAATTGCCACAGTGACCTTATATGGTGGTGGTTATTATTTATTATGATTATTAACACACAGTTCATAGATGAAGTCACTGAAACCCATCTGCCGCACAGCTAGTAAGGGACAAGAATGAGAACACATTTCAGTATTCTTTTTAGGCAACAAATCAGCCTCTCAGAAAGTCCAGGGCGGTATTATTAATCCAGGGGGAAAGACTCTAGAAAAGAAGGAGCATCCTGGTAGTTTTATCCGTCTCTAGTTACATAAACCAATCATCATTGGTTTTTATTCTCTCTACAGATAAGTTCTATTTTGTCCCTGCCTAATTTTACCCTTTCTTAGTATTTATACATAGATTTCTAAGTGAGCCCCTCCCCATTTTCATTTTTTTTCCCCCAGAGTCTGTTTGTTACCCAGAAAATTAGCTCTCTGGAAACATCTGATTGCAGACACTGTGTCTCCAGGACTCTCTACAAGCTGACACAGAGGCTTTAAAGGGCAACTATACTCAGAGCCAATTTGCTTAATTTCATATAATATATTTTGGGATTAAGGTTTAAAATAGTTGGCTAGTGATATTCAAGAGTACAATATCAATTTTCAATGTATTATAACTGTTACTGGGTAATCATACTTCCATTAAGTTTATAGGGTGTTTATTTCCATTTCAGAGACATGAATTCCTAATATTATTTCTAGATGATCTATAAATAGCTCTAGATATGCTTGCCAGTGCATTGCTTTGCTTTTGATGGCATAAGATGGAAAACATAAATAACAAAGTATTCCATTTTCTTAGCCAAAGGAAAGAATTCTTTTTTTAACCCAGAAAATTGTGTATTACTTTGGAAGCTACATGCAAATCAGGTAATTTAGACACAATATCAAAAGGAAAGGTGGTCTCCTAGGGAACTGTTTGCAGTTTAAATGTTCGGTATGTTCCTTCTTCAATTAAAGCGCAGTACAGTAAAGGGACCCATCTCTTGAGTCATCCCTGGTGTTAGAAGTCATTAGCTTTCCCAAAACACTAGAAAAAGTCTGAGTGAAAACTTTTTGTTGAGGCAGGTAAAATCTTGGAGGGTAAATAAATTTCAGATTTTAAGATTCACCATACAAATCACATTTGGGTGGTAATATGTTTAATTTAATGGTAAGGAATTCTGTCAAGGGTCAACTTGCTGCCCCCAAATGATTTAAGGAAGCCAATGGAAATGTTAGAATGAAAAGGTCAGCGATTGAAGTTAGCCATTCCAAATGGCCTTTCTACAAAAACACTTTCTTTTCCAATACCAAACTTTCTTGAATAGGCCCATTCACTAAACTAAATAAATGTTGATAAATAATTTGATAGTCAACTTAACTTTACACCAGTACGATCCAATAGAACATTTGTTTTGCTTTGTGTTTTGGCCTCTCACAAAATACACTTGGGAAAAGGTTGCCCTAAATGTATCAGCTAACATTCAGCCTATGCCATGACTCACTCTGATCTTACTGTTGGTAACTCTACAACAAAAGCACTCCTTTCCCCAGGATTTAAATGTATTTTAAAAAGTTCCTTGAAATTTAAGAGTAGTTTGGAGTCCTCCTTTTTGGATACCTTATATGCAGTCAGGAACCCAGAATTTCCTCTGAAATGATCAATTATATTAACTTCTTTCCATTCTCTCAGCCTCCAGAGCAAACAGAAATCTGCTCTAACAGTCTCATGCTTTATCTCCCTACCCCAATTTCTGTACAGTTCAATGTCTAAACTAATCTTAGAGGACAGTAGCAGGAGCTATATCTTCCTATAGTATACCTTATACCTGCAATGGACTTTCAGCAAAGCAGCATTATTCACTGTTTTAAATTAACAGTTTATTTTTATGTTATTGCTTTATGATTTGCTTTATATTAACGTACTGACGCGTTTCCATTTTATATTTGTGTAGAGCTACAAATACAAAAAGTTTCATCCCTGTTTTTGTTTATTCATTATTTAATATCCATGATAATTTTTTTTTGTCTTCCATGGGAATTTCTGGAAGTCTCTTTCATGTAAATGCCAGAAACACACTTGGGCAATTTCTGGCTTTCATATACTGTTTTGTGGAAGACCTTGGTACTTAAAATTGTGGCTTTATCTAAACAAAACTTTCAAACAGTGGTTTCGGATGGAGATTCAGCTGCGTGTCTGACCTTTCCTGAGCACTAGAGAAGCTCTTCTTCACACCACTGCATTTCTTACGCTCCTTATGAAATGGGGTGGGGGGGGTAGGAAAATAGAGAATAAAGGAATGAAAAAAATAAAATATATAAGCTTGACATTAAAGCAAAATCCTCTGTATTAACTTATAGTAAAGCTCTTAGGAGATCAACATTTTGAAATTCAAATATAAGATTTTGTGAATTAGAAGGAAATAAGTCTAAGTACAAATTTCACTTATCAGTGGGTATATGGGACAGGAGTGGAAGGGAAGATATAAAGAAAGCCCATCATTATTCAGAAACAATAGGATGTCCTCTGCACACGGATGGTGCTTTTTAAGAGTCCCATGATCTGTTCATCTCTTTCTTTTTAGAAGCTTTCCTCCACTGCCCCTTCTTCCCTAGTAGGCACTGTCTGTGGAATTCATTCAGCTGTGGTACCAGCATGTGGTACCAAACACTTGGGCCCCACCGTGATCAGTTACTATTTGATCTCCTCTGGGACCAGTCCCACGGGGAAAAAATCAGGTTTAAATTAACCTTATCTTTTTGTGTTCAGTCTACTTTGAATTCTTTCTTTATTGACCAAATATGTGGTGATATAAAATTTTCACGGGAAGATTAAATAGGTAAATTTTAAGTTGGGTATGTAACTGTGTAAACTGACACTTCAGTTCACTTCCTTTTAAAAATTGGCTTCAAATTAGAAAGGAAGATTTAGCTGTGGTTTATCAGGGATGAAAAATCATTCCATAAACCACACCAACCAAGGCATTAGCCTTTGCTGTGTGTTTTCTCTATTGTATATGAGATAGCACTTTTCTCCTTTCTCCCGGTTTTCCCCTCCACCCCATAGGCCACATCTCACTTAATTCCAGTACCAGGAGACACTTTTTTTTTTTTTTTTAAGATTTTATTTATTTACTTGAGAGAAAGAGCATGAGGGGAGGGAGGGCCAGAAGGAAAAACAGACACCCTGATGAGCGGGGAGCCCGACGCAGGACTCAGTCCTGGAATTCTGGAATCAGGACCTGAGCCAAAGGTAGTCACTTAACCTACTGAGCCACCCAGGTGCCCCCCAGGAGGTACTTCTTAATAGATATTTTTAAGTACATTTTTACTTATTGGGGTTAAGTTAAAAAAAAAACCAAACCTGCATAAGTGATACATTTTTTAATCTCAAAATTCCACACCTAAAAGACTTCCTTTAAAGTCTGACTGGAATTACACTGTACTTCCAAGTTCATTGATGAGAGTAAGTGTTAAGTATCCTTTTTCTGTAACCACAAGGAAATAGGTAGCTACATCCTTCACAGACAAATTCTGTTCTTAATCACGCATGTGGGTCAACACTTAACTGGGGTGGGAGATGGAGATCCTAGACACTCTGGTCAGAGGTGGAAAGTCAGGGACTCAAGGTAGGAGTGGCTGCAGGGTGAGACTGGAAAAGGGGACAGGCTGTTTAGAGATGTGTCTTCTATGACAGGGTTGGATTTATCCTATGGATATTGGGCATTAATTGAAACAGGAGAGTGAACTGTCTGTAAGCAGATACGGATTTTAGAAGGATTAGTCCGATCAGCAGGGAGGGAGTAGTAAATGACAGAGAAACCAGAAGGTCACTGTGATAATCCAGGTAAGAAATACTGAAGGTCGGAGTAAGGCTGTGGCAGAATGGATAAGACAAAGTTATTTGGAAAGTAGGTTCTGGAGATTAACTGGATGAGGGGGGAGGGGAAATGGGATTGGAGGAGCTGGGATGCCAACATTTTTTAGTCTTAAGCATGTGGGATGAAACCACATGAAACATGAAACCCATGTCATCCTCATTCTCTTCCTTCTATTTCTCTCTCTCTCTCTTTCTTTCTTTCTCTTTATGACATACAACATTTTATTAGTTTCAGCTGTACAACATAATGATTGAATATTTGTATATATGGCAAAGTGATCACCACAGTAAGCCTGGTTAACATCTGTCTTCATATGTAGTTACATCCTGTGATGAGGACTTTTAAGATTTAGTCTCTTAGCAGCTTTGAAGACGGCAATACAGTATTATTAACCGTAGTCCCCGTGCTGCACTTATATCCCCATGACTTTCTTTATATTTTTGTCTTAAAATGTAGCAGTGTCAGACTGACAGAATTGCCACTTGTAACAGTTCCCTGTGACTTTAATGTGTTCTATGGAAAACAGGTAGCTCACCTAATTTCTTTTTCTTGTTTTAATTTTAATACCCATTCATTTTGCCTGATACTGGCTTGCTTCCTCTTTTAAAGTGCTTTATATATATGGTGTGATATTTAAAGGCCAAAGGTGTCTAACAACTTTGTAAGGTAGTGCTTCAGGGTGGGATGAAGTTGGAGAAGCACCTCGAAGTATCATTGAATGGAAACGGACTCATCTTGGGCCATCACAAACCTGCTCCCTGGAGGGGCACTGACACATCCAGGGGTCTTTCCTTGGCCCACTCCCCAGAAAGTGCAGCTGTCAAAAAATACTTTCATTAGCACAACAGTCCTAATATTTTCACACCAATTGAGAGGCACAAAGCAACTACTGACAATTGTAAATTAAATGGCTTTATCAGTAATCTCAACACAGCACAGGTCTGGGCAACCTCAGTCTGTTCTCAGGAAGAAATATCAGAAATGAAAGACTGGTGCTGACAAGTTCCAGGATCTGGGGTCAGCAAATAAGCTGAAGCAGGATTTCCAACCAAGGCACACTGTTTGCTCCCCATCCTCTGTCCTCTCTTATCCTCCCTGAGGCTGCTGGAGGCTGGGTTTTAGAGTGTGTATTTTCAGGAGAAGAGGTAAGAGCCCTCCTAATTGCAGCTTGCAAGAAAGCACTATGAGCAGAGCTATGTTTTAAGGACAGTTCTCCGGGAGGGCACAGATCTAATGGCTACGAATCCTTCATTGGGTCCCTCTTTTTCTACCCCAGAAAGTATGTGTATGATCTGATTCTAAGCCTACTTACAGACCGTCCCATTCTATAATTTACTGACCTACATGGGAGTTCTCACAAGGGAAAGTCCTGGTACCTGACCCATTTCCGCATAGTCTAAACAAAAAGTGAAAAATCTGTTTAACTGTAGGCTATAGCTGTACAAATAAGAAAGAAGGAAGGATTTAGTAGTAGAATCTCTCTGACTGGATTTATGGTTGTATAAAAGCACTTTGTTTTTCTACTTGTCTTTCTTACCTGTTTTCTCAGAGTTGAAAGATATCCACATTAAAACAAATACAGCAGTGGGGCGCCTGGGTGGCTCAGTTGGTTAAGCGACTGCCTTCAGCTCAGGTCACAATCCTAGAGTCCCGGAATCGAGTCCCGGGATCGAGTCCCGCATCGGGCTCCCAGCTCCCTGAGGAGTCTGCTTCTCCCTCTGACCTTCTCGCCTCTCATGCTCTCTCTCACTGTGTCTTTCTCAAATAAATAAATAAAATCTTTAAAAACAAACAAGCAAATACAGCATCATAGAAAAATAACATTATTATAATATTACCTGATAAATGATGAATATAAACATAATACATAGATATATTAATAACTTTCTTGTATTAGTCTCGGGGCTCTTTTGATTGCATGGTACATTAAGTGATTTATACAGTCGAGCTCTTTTACATTTTTTAATAGACAAGCATATCTTAAGGTAATTTGCTTAGCATTTTCAAACAGAAATTTGCAAGTATTTTGTCTTTTAAAATGTCCTTGCCCTTGCTTTCTTTATGAATATTTATCATTCAGTGGCTCATAAGGAGTGGTTACATTAGCACATTATAGTAGCATATTTTAAAAATATGGTGTTATAAATTTGTAGGGTATGGTTATGGTTAACTCTGGGAATATTAACTAGGGATAAAATTGATTGGTGTATTTTTGTCCTTCAAATATTAATGCAGCCTAAGAGCGAGATACCTTAGTGCTCTACTTTAAAGTTCAAATAAGTTCAATTTCATTGTTTATAACATTTTATTTTCAAATGGATATGTGCATTTATATGGCACAACATTTACAAACCACAAAAGAGAGCAAGAAAGCAAATAAAATCAGATGGAAGTATTTTGATACATCTAATACTGCATTGCAGTATGATTTTAATGTTTATATATTTTCCATAAGAATTCATGGTAAAGGGACACCTGGGTGGCTCAGTATTAAGCTCTGTCTTCAGCTCAGGTCGTGATCCTGTAGTCCTGGGATCAAGCCCCGAGTTGGGCTCCCGGCCCAGCGGGAAGCCTGTTTATCTCCCTTTCCCACTCCCTCTGCTTGTGTTCCCTCTCTCGCTGTGTCTCTCTCTGTCAAATAAATAAATAAAATCTTTTAAAAAAAAAGGAAAAAAAGAATTCATGGTAAAAACTAAGGAAATTGCTTGAGTCTAGCAAAAAAGCAACTAATTGAGACATCTCAAGGTAACTGATTTATGTATTTTAATCATTAGATTTTTTTGAAGATTTATTTATTTTAGACAGAGGGTTGGAGTGGGAGGGAGCAGAGGGAGAGGGAGAGAGACTAACTCATGCAGCCTCCCCCCTGACCCACGAGCTCACAACCTGAGCCGAGACCAAGAGTCCAGCACCCAACCGACAATGCCACCCAGGTGCCCCAATCATTAGATATGTTGATGAGAGCTTCTTGTCACTTACACATATTACTAGTTAGTCAAGGTGCTAGATGCAGCTTCTGCTGATTAATATTTGCTATTCCCTACCCCACACCCGTGGGTGTGCTGAACTTTCCTGACCCTTGACTTTGGGTTTGGCCTTGTGACTTGCTTTGATCCATAGGGGATTAGGAGGATGTGGTAATCAGAGGCCAGAAAGCACTTGCCTCGTTGAGTTTGTTTTCCTGTACTTTTGCCATCCCAAAGAGAACATGCCTGGGCCAGCTTGTAGGTTAATGGAGCCCATCTGCCTGTGATGAGCTGTCCCAGCCAACCCCAGCCAACCCCAGCCAACCCCAGACACGTAAGAAATAATACATGATTGCTTCTTGAGGCGCTGAGTTCTGGGGTGGTTGGTTACACACCATTACTTTGTCAATGGATAATGTAGAGGCCGCTTTTAGGCAACCAACTTGAACAATGTCTGTCTAAGGTAGAAGGCCCACAGCAACGACCCAGCTGCAAGCAAACACGGTCATTAAGTGACACACCTGGAAATAGCCTCAGACCTAACTAATTACAACCAGGCACAGTTCCTAAGATTACCAAAAAAGGGAAAATTCCATACCTTCCCATCCTCCCATCCTCCTTCACTCTGCCCTGTAAATGTGGCCCCTCACCCCCACACCCCCTACACCCTACACCTCCCACACCCCCGCCTCATCGCAGTCTCTCTTTTACTGTCCTGCCCATTTCTCCCTTGCCATGTATTCAATACACTTCTCTTTCATTCTGCCTTAGGTGATTACTTTCACCACTTGAGCCACTGGCCTCCACCCAGTAAGGAGGGCCCCACCAGTCATCAATGCAGACACCAGCAAGAAATTCAAGGGACAAGGGCCCTGCCTGGGTTTGAGTTCCAGCTCTGCCATAGATTCCTGTGTGTGACCTTGGCACATTTAACCTCTCTGAGCCCGTTTTGCAGCCTTTTCCAACTTGGAACATAAAGACAGAGGGCTCTGGGGATGCCTGGGTGGCTCAGTTGATTAAGCCACTGCCTTAGGCTCAGGTCATGATCCCAGGATCCTGGGATCGAGTCGCACATGGGGCTCCTTGCTCAGCAGGGAGCCTGCTTCTCTCTCCGCCTCTGCCTGCCACTCTGCCTGCTTGTGCGCCCTCGCTCTCTCTTCCTCTCTCTCTGACAAATAAATAGATAAAATCTTTTAAAAGAAAAAAAAAAAAAAAGAAGGCGTCTTTGGAAAAGCATCTTCTCCAGGAGAAAAAGAACTTTGTACTAATTGGCAAGTTTGACAATGTGGAAATTATATTGAGAGACTAATTGAGGATGTAGGAGGATTTAATGGTAATTACACAGAAAAGCATGTAAATGAAAAAAAAATGAGTCAATGATTATCTTCATGAAAAGCAAGTTATAGAAAAAGGAAACATAATCATGGTACATGACTTGGCTCAACAGTAAATAATTGTAATAATTTTTTTTTTACCATTTTTAAAAATTTTTATTTTTTTTTATAAACATATTTTTATACCCAGGGGTACATGTCTGTGAATCGCCAGGTTTAGACACTTCACAGCACTAACCATAGCACATACCCTCCCCCCCTCCCCAATGTCCATTACCCCACCCCCCTTTCCCAACCCCCTCCCCCCAGCAACCCTCAGTTTGTTTTGTGAGATTAAGAGTCACTTATGGTTTGTCTCCCTCCCAATCCCATCTTGTTTCTTTTCTTCTTTTTCTGCCCCC
>PISX010004908.1:70392-114899 GCA_004024625.1 Mellivora capensis | reverse complement strand
CCATGAATTGTTTCAATTCTTCTTTAATTTCCTGGTTGACCCATTCATTCTTTAGAAGAATGCTGTTTAGTCTCCATGTATTTGGGTTCTTTCCAAATTTCCTCTTGTGATTGAGTTCTAGCTTCAGAGCATTGTGGTCTGAAAATATGCAAGGAATGATCCCAATCTTTTGATACTGGTTGAGACCTGATTTATGACCGAGGATGTGGTCTATTCTTGAGAATGTTCCATGTGCACTAGAGAAGAATGTGTATTCTATTGCTTTGGGATGAAATGTTCTGAATATATCTGTGATGTCCATCTGGTCCCGTGTGTCATTTAAGGCCTTTATTTCCTTATTGATCTTTTGCTTGGATGATCTGTCCATTTCAGTAAGGGGCATGTTAAAGTCTCCTACTATTATTGTATTGTTGTTGATGTGTTTCTTTGATTTTGTTATTAATTGGTTTATATAGTTGGCTGCTCCCATGTTAGGGGCATAGATATTTAAAATTGTTAGATCTTCTTGTTGGAGGGACCCTTTGAGAATGATATAGTGTCCTTCCTCATCTCTTATTATAGTCTTTGGCCTAAAATCTAATTGATCTGATATAAGGTTTGCCACCCCAGCTTTCTTCTGATGTCCATTAGCGTGGTAAATTGTTTTCCACCCCCTCACTTTAAATTTGGAGGTGTCTTCGGGTCTAAAATGAGTTTCTTGTAGGCAACATATTGATGGGTTTTGTTTTTTCATCCACTCTGATACCCTGTGTCTTTTGATTGGGGCATTTAGCCCGTTAACATTCAGGGTAACTATTGAGAGATATGAATTTAGTGCCATTGTATTTCCTGTAACGTGACTATTACTATATATTGTCTCTGTTCCTTTCTGATCTACTAATTTTTAGTAGTTTGCTTTGCTTAGAGGACCCCTATCAATATTTCCTGTAGAGCTGGTTTGGTGTTTGCAAATTCTTTCAGTTTTTGTTTGTCCTGGAAGCTTTTTATCTCTCCTTCTATTTTCAATGATAGCCTAGCTGGATATAGTATTCTTGGCTGCATGTTTTTCTCATTCAGTGCTCTGAATATGTCATGCCAGTTTTTTCTGGCCTGCCAGGTCTCTGTAGACAAGTCTGCTGCCAATATAATATTTTTACCATTGTATGTTATAGACTTCTTTTCCCGGGCTGCTTTCAGGATTTTCTCTTTGTCGCTAAGACTTGTAAATTTTACTATTAGGTGATGAGGTGTGGACCTATTCTTGTTGATTCTGAGGGGAGTTCTCTGCACCTCCTGGATTTTGATGCTTGTTCCCTTTGCCATATTAGGGAAATTCTCTACAATAATTCTCTCCAATATACCTTCTGCCCCCCTCTCTCTTTCTTCTTCTTCTGGAATCCCAATTATTCTAATGTTGTTTCGTCTTATGGTGTCACTTATCTCTCGAATTCTCCCCTCGTGGTCCAGTAGCTGTTTGTCCCTCTTTTGCTCAGCTTCTTTATTCTCTGTCATTTGTTCTTCTATATCACTATTTCTTTATTCTGCCTCATTTATCCTAGCAATAAGAGCCTCCATTTTTGATTGCACCTCATTAATAGCTTTTTAAATTTCAACTTGGTTAGATTTTAGTTCTTTTATTTCTCCAGAAAGGCCTTTTATATCTCCAGAGAGGGTTTCTCTAATATCTTCTATGCCTTTTTCAAGCCCAGCTAGAACCTTGAGAATTGTCATTCTGAATTCTAGATCTGACATATTCCCAATGTCTGTATTGATTAGGTCCCTAGCCTTTGGTACTGTCTCTTGGTCTTTTTTTTTGTGGTGAGTTTTTCCGCCTTGTCATTTTTTCCAGATAAGATTATATGAAGGAGCAAATAAAATACTAAAAGGGTGGCAAAGACCCTAGGAAAATGCCCTTTAAAGAAGAAATTGAATTAACTGCAAGACTAAAGAATCATGGGGAGAAAGCCATGAATTCCGCGCTCTGCTTTCTTCTCCTCTGGAGTTCTGCTGCTCTCCTTGTTAAGTGAACTTGGTCTTGGCTGGATTTCTTTTGATCTTCTGGGGGAGCGACCTGTTGTAGTGATTCTCAAGTGTCTTTGCCCGAGGCAGAGCTGCACCGCCCTTACCAGGGGCTGGGTAAGTAATCTCCTCGGTTTCGCTTTCGGGAGCTTTTGTTCCCTGAGCGCTTTCTGTAAAGTCCGGAGGACAGGAATGAAAATGGCGGCCTCCTAGTCTCCAGCCCAGAAGAGCTGAGATTTTGGGGCTCCACTCCTCAGAGAAAAGCCCCGGCTACTCCCATCTCCTTCGCCTCTGGCCGCGCTCCGAGCTCACCCAGCCTGAGACCGTTTCAAGGTAACCCTGAGCTGAGAGCTCACTCCTCTGCTCTGTCTCTTTAGCTGGCTTCCCCGCTCCGATACCAGCGAGTTCTGTGACACTCAGACACCCCCGCTCCTTCTGTGACCCTGCGAGCCCTGGGTCCACACTGACCTCGCGTGGGCTTCACCCCGGTTTAGCCTCTGGAGCAATGTCCCTCAGTGGAGCAGACTTTTAAAAGTCCCGATTTAGTGCTCTGTTGCTCCGCCGCTTGCCGGGAGCCGGCCCCTCCCCCGCGGTCTATCCTCCCGTCGCTTTCGATTCACTTCTCCGCCAGACCTACCTTCCAGAAAGTGGCCCATTTTCTGTTTCCAGAATTGCTGTTCTTCCTCTCTTTGATCTCCCATTGGATTTGTGGGTGTTCGCAGTGGTTTGATAAGCTATCTAGCTGATCTCCTGCTACCTGATATAGTCTCAGCTGCTACTTCTCCGCCATCTTGACTGCTGTCCTGTTTTATTTATTATTTAACTCTCCCACATGATCATCACGTGAATAGTCATCATTCTATCCTTATATCCCAACACAGTACTTAGTATAATGTAACTGCTTAATAAATTTTTATTATTTAATTTAATGGATCTTTAGATAAAACCAAGAAGAATAGAACATATATTCATTTTTTCTATGATATAATGAATTTTTTAAAGTGAAACTATGAAAATTTGTTTTTTTTTTAAATTTTTTAAACTCTTTGCACAATATCAGGCTTGAACTCACAACCCCAAGTTCAAGAATTACATGCTCTACTCACTGAGACATCTAGATACCCCAGGATTTTAATTTTAATCAGAGTTTGTAGTACAGAAATATTTTAAATTCTTAAAATTTTCTATTAACCAAAGCATCATGAGATTGCTCATACATTTATTTGAGAGTGGGTTTGCCTTTTTATAGTAATTGGTGAAATTTTTCTTGGGGTGCCTATCTGGCTCAATTGTTAAGCATCTGCCTTTGGCTCAGGTCACGATCCCAGAGTCCTGGGATCGAGTCTCTCATCCAGCTTCCCACCCATTGGGAGCCTGCATCTGCCTCTCCCTCTGCCTGCTGCTCCCCCTGCTTGTACTCTCTTTCTCTGTCAAATAAATAAATAAAATCTCAAAAAAAAAAGAGATTTTTCTCAAGCACACACACAGATCCCAAGAATATTAATACTTTTGTAAAAATGATGCAACTGTTATTGTATTATATGAGCTATAACTAATATTTATAAATATATTATTCTAGCTAATATGTTAATCCTTATTCAGTCTTCCCATTTGAAAATAAGCTTTCCCAAGAAAGAGATCTATTGCCTATATTCTTTGTGTCATCTCTGATGAACTAATATAGTCCTGCTTTATATTTGGGGATATGGTTTCTTACCTGACTGATGATTTTGCCATAATACTTACAAATATTTTTTCCTGTATTCACTATATATTACTTGAGACTTTACTGTATTTCAAGTGTTATTCCAAGTGTAGGAAAACATAATGAATAAGAAAATTAAGTTTTTTTGTTGCCTGGAGGAAGAAGTAATAAATAAATTTAAAATATGTAAATTAATAATAGGTAGTAAAATTGGTATGATAAAATAAAACAGGGAAACAAAGGTAGGAAAATAAAAGTTTGTGAGGTTAAAATTAAAATTCCATTTGTGATTACCTGAAATTGGGTGTTGGTATTAAAAAGATGAAATGTGATTAAAATTTGTATATGTAATTTTCTTTAAAAAAATTTTTTTTGAAAAGAATAAACTTCCATATCTAGGTAATATATGTTGTCTTATAACCTTCTGTAGGCTTCAGTTTCTATTATAGCTACTAGGCAAGTTATTACAAACCTCTTGTTACAAGTAAACAAAAAATGCTGGATAAAGTATCTAAAAATAATCTCAAAGGTATCAGAGAAAGGAAATAATAGTAGAGAATTGCTAGAAAAGCCTGAATGCAAATGTGCTTGCAGAGAACTTGTCCCTGGTACTGAGCTGAAAGAAAAATAGGAATTTAAAGAAATCTGTCCCTCCAAAATTATAGCCATGGGTAGAGATCCTGAAGCAGTGTAACTGGTACCAGACCAGTTTTACCCTTGCATATCTGGAAGAAACAAACAGGAATATCCTCAGAAAAAAATAACATTTATCTTAGGCCTTGGGAGATCTCTATATTTAAGTTTTAGCTAAAGGTAAACAGAAAAATAACAAAATAAATCAAGAGTTAGATCTAGTGGGTACAAGCAAAGAGCAGAAACAGAATTGCTGCTGCTTCATATTTGGTAAATATTAGCCACATTAAAAAACATGCAGGCTGGGGCACCTGGGTGGCTCAGTTGGCTAAACAATTGCCTTTGGCTCAGGTCATGATCCTAGAGTCCTGGGATCGGGTCCCTCATTGGCCTCCTTGCTTGACAGGGAGTCTGCTCCCACTGACCTCTCTCCTCTCATGCTCTCTCTCTCTCTCTCTCTCTCATTCTTTCTAAGAAAACAAAAACAAAACAAAACCAACAACAAAAAAACCCATGCAGGCATACTCTTTTAAAAGAAACAGACATGCACACACACACACACACACACACACACTTAATTAAATTTTCAAAAACCAGAAAATTATGAAAAGTTCTATAGGAAACTAAGATAAAAACTTGGAAATGATATATATAGTAAATAAAATGTAAAAGGTTCAATGGACATATCTGATAATAGCCTGGGTACAGCAAAGAGAATTAACCAACTTATGCTAACCAGGTGTGATCAATGACCCATGGCATGAATTGATGTAATCAGTCCCTCACCCAAATATATCTAGCAAAGCAAAAAGTGGACCCCTCTTGTTTTAATATATATCATCTAAGCTTTCTATAGATTTTTAAAATAATGTCAAACAGAAAGTCAGTTAATTACTGCACTTTCAGTTTGCAGAATGTATTCTTGACTTATTTCACTCTCGTGCAAATTACAGATACTGTTAGTATCTTGATTCTACTAGAATCCTGAGGTAAAATAAAGAATTGGACTGTAAAATCAAATTTATACAAGAAAGATTTACTAATAATTTCAAAAATACAAGTAGTTAGTTGTGAGCCATAGGACAAGGGGAGCCCCCAGACACCCAACATAGCTCTCCTGGTACTTTCTTGCCACATGAGGTTGTCATTTGGCCCAGATTAATTATGGAGGTCTCAAAGTATGTTTGCAGTCGTATAACTTGTATCAAAAATAGATTTTTAAAATGAAAATCCTTATGTTACACTCAGATACTTCCTTAGCATATGTGACATGATGAAGAATCAAATACATATATATCTATATCTATGTCTATATCTATATGAAAAATGTCTTGGTTCTATATTTCACACTGTACACAAAATCAGTTCCTAATAGATTGAAAATATAAATGAAAATGATAAGGAAAATAAATCTTTGAGAGAAAAAGAAAGAGAATAGGTATCAAAGTTATAATGGCATACTACCACATATCCTTCCAAATGGTGTACATGGAAAAGAATGACGCAATTTTATCCAGAATGTGGATAAATCAGTACCACCACATGATGATGGTAAGAGTATATATTAGTAAAAGTTTTTAGTAAGACTTTTGGTTAGGAAATACTTATTTGTATCATATGTATAATCTATGATCCAGCAATTCTGATACTAGGTACATACCAAATGGAAATGTGTGTGTATAAATCACAAGATTAGTACCAAAATGTTCATAGCATTATTAATAATAGGAAAACACTTAAATACATTAAAATAAGCACCAGTAGTATAATAAGTAAATAGTATTCTTATTATGGAATATTATATAGAAGTGAGAATAAATACAGTAACACCTGGCAATATAGATGAATCTCAGATAGCTAATGCTGACTCAGAAAAGCCAAATACAATGGAAATCATGTTGTATAATTATATTTACATAAAGGAGAAACTTAAAATATGCTAATATCAGTCAGGATAGTGGCTATCCATAGGACATAGTGACTGGATGAGAAGATGTGTTTTGGTGCTTTTGCTATTAATTTTTCTTTATCTGAAAGATGACCATATGTTTGTGTTCAGCTTATAAAGATTTATTGAGCTGTACACTTCATGCATATTTTACTATTGCTATGGTTTTGAATAAAAATTTTAAGTAAACACAAAATGCTGTCTGGAGTGCATACTGAGAAACAAAATGATAGAAATTGCGTATGAGAGACTAAAGAAGCTGGGGAGACAGTAAGATGTTTCAGTATTTGTTTAAATAGTCTTCCCAACAGAGAGAAAAAAATGAGGAAGAAACATTTTATCAAGAGATAATTGCTGAGAGTTTTCAGACAATCCAGGAAAACCCCATGCAGGACTTATGAAAGATAATCACATATGTAAGAGTGAAATTTCAGTAATTCAAAACAAAAAGACAAATGAGCCTAAAAGAGTATATAAATTTTAAACAAATATGGGGATAAAATAGAGCAATAATTTGTCAATCCAAGTTAAGCCAAGAAAGGAGAGAACATAAAACAGGCAGCATAAATAGAAGGCAAAAAACAGTATGTACTTTCAAATATTTCAGTGATCATGTTAAATATATTCTAATTTAATCTGCCTTGTTTTTTTTTAAAGATTCCTTTCTTTTTTTTTTTTTTTTTAAGATTTTTATTCATGTATTTGACAGACAGAGACCACAAGTAGGCAGAGAGGCAGGCAGAGAGAGAGGAGGAAGCAGGCTCCCTACTGAGCAGAGAGCCTGATGCAGTCAATCCTAGGACCCTGGGATCATGACCTGAGCTGAAGGCAGAGGCTTTAACCCACTGAGCCACCCAGGTGCCCCTAATCTGCCTTGTTAAAACCAAAAATGTTTAGGTATGCAAAGAAGAAACTATATTTTGCTTAAAAGAAAAAATTTTCTTAAGTGTAAGAATGACATTTTAAATGTAAGAAAACAATAAATATCTACCAATGATAACCAAATGATTGCCAAGTAAAAGTTGACAAAATACACTTTAATGCTAAATGAATCACCAGGACAGCTTCTTGATACTAAAATGTTTAAATCACCAGGAAGATGTAACATTTAAAATTAGTATATACTTAGGGGTGCCTGGGTGGCTCAGTGGGTTAAGCCTCTGCCTTCGGCTCAGGTCATGATCTCAGGGTCCTGGGATCAAGCCCCACATCGGGCTCTCTGCTCTGCAGGGAGCCTGCTTCCTCCTCTCTCTCTCCTCTCTGCCTGCCTTTCTGCCTACTTGTGATCTCTGTCAAATAAATAAATAAAATCTTTAAAAAAAAAAATTAGTATATACTTAACAACATCACAAAAATTGTCAGAACTAAAATTGACAGAAAGAAATAGGGAAATCCACAAAGTAGTGAATTTAGTATTCCTCACTCAATTAATAGGAAAAATGGGCACATAATTAGTAAGAATATGTAATATTTGAACATGATTAATAAACTGGAACTAATAAATCACAGATTTTACATTATTTCTAAGAGGACATAAAGCAGTTACAAAAATTGATCATAAATTGTTTATAAATCAAATCTCAATCAATTTCAAGGAACTTAAATCATTTTAAGCATTTTGCCCAAAATGCTATTAAGCTAGAAATCAATGTAAAATAAGTAGAAAATGTCATATATTTGACAATCAAGCAACATATTTTTAATTTTCTCATTAATCAATTGGTCAAAAGAGAAATCAATATGCTTTAGAAAATATTTTGGAAAAAAAAGAGTAAATATTTTGAGCTGTGTAATGACTATAATACTACATATGAGAAGTTGTGGGATAGATATAGTCAACACATATTTATAGTGAAATTTGCTTTGAATAATTTTATGCATGAAATATAAATGAAGTCAACATTTTTCTTAAAAAATAAAGTAGGAAACCAGATAGGAAAAGAAAAAAAACAAAACCAAAATACCCAGAAAACCTGAATTAGCCTATTAACATAGTGAAAATAGAAAAAATAGTCAATATGTTTTTCTGAGGAAAACTGTAGACATATTATGACCTCACTGGAAAGTTGTAGCAAACATTCAAAAACATTTGCAGAAAAAGAAAAATTCTTACAGAGATTAGGAACATGCTGCAAATCACTTTATAAGGCCAGCATAAACTTCCTTCTAAAACCCAATAAGGGTATTAGAAGAAATGAAAAATTACTGGCTGATAATTATAAACATAGAATATATAAATCTATATCTGTGTATATAATGCAGAATATATATACTATATAAATTATACATATATTTATCCAGCAGTATATATATAAAAATATACATCATGACTCATTTTAATGTATCCTATGGATGAAATTTTGATTTATCATTAGGAAAGTTGTTAATGAAATCTACAATAGTAACAGTATAGAGAGGGAAATTTCTGTGGTTATCTCAGTAGATAGAAAAACACATTCGGTAAAACTCAATGTACATTTTTTATTAAAAGTTTTCAAAGAAGGATTATAAAGGAACTTTCTAAATTTGATAAAGAGTATTTACATAAAATCTTCAGATAATATCACGCATTACTGAAAAGTGCTCCTGAGACCAGGAAATTTAAAAGAATGCCAATTAATGCCACATCTGTCGATCATTGCTACAGAGGACTTTGGCTAGTAGAGAAGGCAAGAAAAATAAATGAAATTGTATAAGGACTGGGAAAAAAGAAAACTGCCATTCTGTTCAATAATTTAATAATATTGGGAGAAGCCCCCAAATATTCTATAGATAAATTGTAGGATGAATAGTGAACATTTTATCTAAGTGGTTGATTGGAGTTTTTCCTAGATGTTCTTCTGGTTAATAGTCTTAGATTTCAGGTGTTTAAGAATCTAGACTGACCTCAACTTTTCTCTCACTCCATTGAAAACACCTAGTAAGTCTCAGTATTTGGACCTGACTGTCTCGGAAGCCTACAGCAGTAAAGAGAGCTCTGTTTTTTATGGTGTTTTCCCCTCCTCTCCTTTTTACATCCTCTGTTGTACTTAGTACTATGGTTGGGGCCGTTTAGGGTGAAGGAAGGAGAAAGGAGACTGGAACATCTTCCAAGGGAGAAGGATCTTCCTGATGAGTCTGTCCCTTCACAGTGATTCCTAAGCACTATTGCTAATTTCTCTCTTTTGAGATTTTTTCATGAGTCAGGACCAGTCCTATGTCCGTGATTCCATGATAACCCAGGTTATCATGATAACCCAGATAACCCATGATAACCTGTTGAGGCCACTAGATGATTTTCCGAAGTTTCTCTCATTTGTTTTGCTTGGCCGGAAAGATGCATCATAATTCCTTCTTTTCCTCTATGCAGAGCAGAAGGGAAGCATACATTACTCCTGTGGCTCCCTCCAAAAAAACTTAGAATTTTGGCCTATTAGTGGATTCCTAGCTCATCTGTGGATAATGGGCTAAGAATGGTAGAGTTTGAGTAGGGCTCCCTCCTCTGCTAGTCCTCTATAGATTTCCTGTTATCTGTCTTTAGGTTGGGGGGATTACTCAATTCATATTGTTCTCAGTTTGAGGATCTGATAGAATTTCTTGTTTTTTAGTACCTGATGACACTGTTCTGGATTCTCTCAATTTTACAGGATACTGTTCACCGATTTCTTGGAATCTGAATTGCTCTAAGTACTCATTTCCATCTGTTCTCTGTGATCTTGCCTCTTTAATTCCTACATGTTTCTGGAATCCAGTACTCTTTTGATCTAGTAGTATCTAAAACGTGTCTCCCTTTTATAATGTCCTGTTTAAAAGCAAATATGGTGAAGGGCGCCTGAGTGACTCAGACGGTTGAGTGATGGACTCTTGATTTCAGCTCAGGTCATGATCTCAGGGTCCTGGGATCAAGCCCTGAGTTGGACTCCACATTCATGGGAGTCTGCTTGGGATTCTCTCTCTTCCTCTCCCTCTGCTCCTCCCCCTGCTCACACACACTCTCTGAATAAATAAATCTTTAAAAAATAATACAAGTAAATAAAAGCAAATATGGTGTATCGCTTTTTCTCTTTTATAGAGGTCTGACTTTAAGATTTCAATTTTGTCTTAACAAAAACCTGTTTCCTCCACCAAATTAGCCTATCTGCTTTTTTTCTTTTTCTTTTTAAATCTTGCACTGCTGCTTCTTTAATAGTAAAAGCTAAAGCATGCTTTTTAGGACACTCTGTTTTTTCCTTGATATCTTTTAATAGGACATTTTAGCATTTGGGCTGCAATCACTTTATTTAAATTTTTTTTTTCTAGGTCAAACTAAAAAAGTGGGATATTTCCTTCATATCAGGGGTGTGCTGTTCTGTCTTATTGGTTCAATGATAAGGTTTATCTGCCTCCTGCTTTTTCCTGCACAAATTCCAAAAGCACACAGGTCATGGGACTGAAACAGTGTTATTTCCCTATAATCAAAGTTTGCCTCAGCCATGCTTGATTAAGTAGATGTTGTGTGTTTGGTAGGCTAGGTCAAATTCAGCAACAGAGCCCCACAACATTCCTGCTTATTAATAATTATGATGTGCGGGGTGCCTGGGTGGCCCAGAAAGTTAAGCATCTTCCTTTGGCTCTGGTCATGATCCCAGGGTCCTAGGATCAAACCTGAATCTGGCATCTGGCTCCCTACTCAGCAGAGAGCCTGCATCTCCCTCTCCCTCTGCCCACCACTCCTCCTGCTTGTGCTTTCTCTCTCTCTGTCAAATAAATAAATAAAATCTTAAAAAAAAAAGAATTATGGTGTGTATTTAGTTAATACTAGTAAAAAAGTCAAGTATACAACTATATAAAATTATTATATCTCCATGAATATGGCCTCAATAAACTGCTATCATCCACATAAGTCACATATCGCATAAACTCCGCATAAGTCACAATTTTAAGTCATTAACACCTAAAGTTGATTCTGGAAAGTTGGTGAATATGGGAGCATAATTCCTGGATCTCTTTGAATTCCCACTTGAAATCAATGAAAGTCATTAGATGGTAAATCCAAAAACAAGAGCATGAGTATTCATGAACATCAAAATTCAAGCCAGAGAATGACCAACAACCAGAAGACTTGCATATTACTGGCATATACATGGGAGAAAGCAGAGGAAAGTAATAGAGCATCTTTAATAAAGCTGACAAGAGTAGAAGCTAATGTGAAAGTATTACCACTTGCCAAAAATGGGAGGGATGTTTCGAGCTTCAATAAGAATAAAAATTGCAATAGAGTTAAACTCAGTCAATATATTTAAATCCATGAGCTTATGATACAAGAGTGATAAGTAACTCATTAATTATCCATAAATATTGATCAATAAAAGGATAAAGTATTTCATGTGTCTCATATGAACTCGATCACTAGGTAACCAAATTGCAGATGCAGAGAAGCATCTCCTTATAAAATCATTCCGGCTAATAAACATGAACAAAATGACAACATGTCACCATTTTCCAACATAAATGAATTAATAGATCATAGGCATTGAGCTTGTATCTAAAAAGGAGAGAAAAACAATAAATAAGCATTTCGTAATGGACACAGTACTACGCAGGGTCTGCTTGAGTATCTGGACCCAGCTGTCAATGGGAAATGAATTGAGGGCACAGAGGGGCATGCTGAACTGCATGACAAGTATGCAATCAACAAAATCCAGGTGGTAGGCAATTCCATGGGTCAAAATTCTCAGGTCATAAGGAGAAAAAGAAAATAATGAAGGAGAATCTGAGATTAGTAGAGTTAAAAGACCTATCAATCTTAAGTAAGGGGCAGGACTATATTATTAATATTCAGAGGTATGTACTTGAGCCATATAATTTTAAATAAATACAAGAAAATAATTACCATAAATCTGATAGTTGTTACTTTTGGGATGTGACAGGAGTCTGTGATGAAGATGGGGTATGGTGAAGACCTCTAGGTGGCTAACTAAGTTCTGTTGACTTTGCCAAGGCTCAACCTGGAGTTTGTCATAGAATAATTCATTAAGCTATACATATGTTTTGTGTCAATTTTTATATCTGTGCTTTGTTAAACTAAAACCAAACCAAGCCAAACAAAAATATATAATCAAAAGCTTTGAGTGTAACAGAAATCTTAATCTTCACGTTATATTTCGATATCTAATTTACAGGTTTTGTCTTCCTCTTAATGTTGCTACTTGATGCATAAGAACTTTAAGATTTAAGATTTTTGAAAAAAAAAAAAGGCCTTTTTCTTTCCAAAGACAGAACCAATTGAAAGATGAATGGGGAAGGCAGGCAAATAGGCAGATGGTGTTCTATATCTATATCTATATATCTATATCTATATCTATCTATCATCTATATAATCTGATAAGAGAAGAAACTGGCTCTAGATGGGTGACCAAGCAAATTTATTAATACTTCATCCTGAATGGACAGTAGAACCATTCCCTGGATTCCACAGAAGTTAAAGCAGGCTACTATGAGTTTATGACTTGAAGACACAGTGAATATAAGCATTCAGAGATGAGGCTTGCTCTGCAAAGAAAGGAAGGAAAGATTGGATTAACATGTCCTTTTCAAATCTCATCATTCAGGGAGATGAGTGCAAGGTTCAGGGAAAGAGGACATGAGAGTTACTTTAGTAGACATTCCACATTATAAAAATAGGGGCCCAGGAGGATAGATATTTCATGGAAGAGCATAGTATTCTTTTATGTATAAGGTGCAATGCAATTTATTCAACCATCTCGCTGTCCCCTTTGTTAGACATTAACTTGTTTCCTGTTTTGCACCAGAATAAATAGCACATTCATCACAACCCATATCCATACATGTTAGTGTGCCTGTCTGATAGATTTCTTGCCTTAGAGAGAATAAATCATTCATTTTAAACCACTGTCAATAAAACTGAACAGAGGACTGTTACAAATTTAAGATCTCACACTGTGAAGTGTTCCATTTCAGATGCATTCTTGTGTAGCAAGGAGTCATGTGTAAAATAATCTCAAACAACACATTATGGAAAACAAAGCAACTTGTATATCTGATAGAGATTCTATTTTTCTCACATAGTATGTACTCAGGAGTACATTAAACAGTCGGTGCACACGCTAAAGTGAAGAAGTGGGATTAGATTTCTCACTTATCATGGTACACAGACTTCATCCTGCAGCCTCACAGGTCAGTTGCATTGACCGAAGTGCTCCAGCTGATTAGCTTCCCACCCCAGCTTCTCATTCTCTGATGGGCTTTTATCGCTTTTATATTCCAACAACATATAACACCAAAGTTCTCCAGCATACTTCTCTTTTTCTTTTCTAAGTACAAATCTTGGCTGGTGAAAAATACATGAGTATAAAAAAGTGTCTTCTTTTTTCAAAGACTTATTTATTTGAGAGAGAGAAAGAGTGGGGGAAGGGGCAGGGGGAGGCAGTCTTCAAGCAGACTCCCCACTGAGCAAGAAGCCCGATTGGGGCTCGATTCCAGGACCCTGAGATCATGACCTGAGCTGAAATCAAGAGTCAGACACCCGATTGACTGAGCCACTCGGGCTCCCCACTGTCTTTATGTGTATGTATGTACGTATGTATGTGTGTGTATATATATATATATATATATATATATATATATATATATATATTCAGTTATTTAACATTTCTAGCAGAAAGAAGACCAAAGTGATCCACATGAGATGAAAAAATGAATCGGGTTGACACAATTTTCAGTGTGTCAGTTTCTCTATTGGCTGCTCTGTAATAATGCCTGACAACGATCGGATGGATCTTAAGAGTGGCTGTTTTAGTTTTGTTTTTGGATACTATCCTTATAATCCATTCTGATTCAGCTTAAGTAATCATTTTGAGAGTAGAGGAACTCTAGAAGACAGGGGAAGTTTGACTATAATTTGGGAATTACTCTAGGTTAACTGTGTGAGAGATGAAATAATCTCCAAGAGTTTAGTTGACTTTGAAATACTAACGTTCCTTCAAGGAAGAAAAACTTCAAGGTCCAAATGGATTTTCTTGAGTCACTCACAGCCGGTGTTGGGTAACACCTCTTTTACCAGGAATGCGATACAGAATTCACACTGCACATCTGGTTCTAATTACAAGGGACTTTTAAAACATGTGTCAATACTCTATTCTTGAGGTAATCTACCTCTTATTGGTTATATTTTGTTCATGGGTGAGAATTTAAAGTTCGTCATGAATTTCCTGGCAAGGTAGTAACTTGAGATTAAGTATCTGGCTTACTTCTGCCATTTACTTCTGAACCCTCTGAGCATTGGTATTCTGGTTGTTGACAATTTTGTCCTCAAATCCATTTTTCACAGTTCCCTTACTTGACTTCCTAATGCAAGATCTAAGTCAAAGACTCTATTAACTTCGGCAAGCTGTGTTTCTCAGGCCCGGTGTCAGCTGTTTTCTAGCTAGGGTCTGACCATGGGAGGAATGAGCAGTGGGAGATTAGAGGGCTCCAGCACAGGAGAATCTGGGCATTTCTTCCCCTCCTTCTTTGTCTAAGCCTGCATGTCCTGCAGGCACTGACAAGCATGCTGAAGTCTGAGCTCCTGTCATGCTACTTGGATTCTTCTAATGTCATACCGTAGCAATGAACTTTACCCACAATGCAAGGAAGCCCCAGGGTGTGTGCATTGTTCTGGAAACCACTTTTTAAGAAGATATAAGCAACACAATGGATTGGGAAACAAAGCACCCATGCATGGAAGATTATTTCTACCCATTCATTCAGGATTATTTATTCAGTAAATGTTCACTGAGCACGTAACATGTACCAGACTATGCCTAGGTGTTGGAATGACAGCCACGAACAAACAAACAAACAAAACCCCCTTATCTCTTAAGTTTGCACTTTTTTGGAAGAAGGCAAAAAACTAACTAGCTAACTAAATAAATGAATTCTGTAATATATCGAAATGTGCTAAGTTTTACTGAGAAAAATAAATGAGGCAAAAGTTACAGAGTCTTACAGAAATTGCAATTTTATTTTTATTTTATTTTATTATTTATTTATTTATTTATTTATTTATTTTTTTAAAGATCTTATTTATTTATTTGACAGAGAGAAATCACAATTAGGCAGAGAGGCAGGCAGAGAGAGAGAGGAGGAAGCAGGCTTCCTGCTGGGCAGAGAGCCCGATATGGGGCTCGATCCCAGGACCCTGAGATCATGACCCGAGCCGAAGGCAGAGGCTTTAACCCACTGAGCCACCCAGGTGCCCCCAGAAATTGCAATTTTAAATAGGCTGGGTGGGTAAAGCCTTTCTGAAAAGATGACCTTTGAAAAATACTTAAGGAAGATGAAGGGTGAGCCATGCAAATGGCTAGGCCATGTATACAAGGGACCTGGAGTGGGAGACGGCCTGGCATATGTGAGGAGCAGTGTGAAACAGTGTAGCTGTTGTGGACTGCACAGGGAGAGTGTGGTAGGTAGGGTGTGAGGTCAGGGCGGCAGTTGGAGACAGGAGGGTTGTAGGGCCTTTTAGGCCATTTGTAAGGGCTTTAGTTTTTACCCTGAATGAGTTGAGAAATCATTGCAGGAGTGGCATAATTGGCTTTTTAAAGACATCATTCTGCTTGCCACATTGAAGATAGACAAATCTTTAAGACATTTTGCCGTAAATGGGAGTGTGAAATAAGTTGTAACTAGAGTGAACGGATGGTCAAGATATGCTAGTTTTGTTTTTAGATTGGGAGTGATAACACGTTTGATGAATGTGCAGTTGGGGATGTTTTACAGAGAGAGAAGAAATTAATGGTGCTGAAGAGAAGAAGGAAAAATTTTAAACCAATGTCTTTGAATGAGAAGGATAAACCAGGGCAATGTAATAATTTTGCCCTTAGATAGGCGCACATACAATTTATCGCAAGGATCAGAGGAGAAGATAAAAAAAGAGAATCTGTTTCAGATGCTATGAAGGTAGATGAAAGAGGTGAGGGAAGTTTGTGGAATCTCTTATCTTATTTCATTAATTTTCTCTGTAAAATGATAGCACAAGTTGAAAGTGAGAGTGAAATGGTATTGAAGATTTGAAGAGAAAGATTGATATAGTTTTCGAGGAAGTAGAAGACTAAACGGACCATGGAAATGTATAGTATGGTGACTGAGAAACCAAAAGCACACTGAGGAAAACGGTCAGGCATTTTCAGTGAGATCAGTGTGTATGTGTGCTTTTCTCCAGGTAGGTTGAATTGCACCAATGTTTAACCAGGGTTGGGGTTTTGCCAAGCAAGTATGAAAGAGCCAGAACATAGTAAGGCACATGCAGTTATATTCTAAATAACTAGTATAATGATACAGTAGATTTTAGTCTACTGGATGAGGTGAGAAGTTGCAGCATTTGGAGAGAACGGGAAAGAGTTCATAGCACTAATGGTGTGTCGGTTTCAGTGGCGTCAGAGGATTGTTGGAGTCAAAAGTCTAGTAGAATGAATTGGAAAATATATGGTAAAGGTGGAAAGATGGATATTTATCACAAAAATAAAGAATGCTGCATGGACATGGCTTAGAGTGTGTTTGTATAAATGAGTGGTTAAGGTAGAATTGAAGTTGAAATGATTGGTGTAGAAATGTTCAAGTGAGAAGCTAGGATATTAGAAAGATTAATTACATGGATATTGAAATTAACTGAAGAACTGAAGTAAGAATTAACTGAAGAACAGAGTTAGGGAGAAGGATATAAATCTAAGGTTTCTTTGAGAAATCAAAGTGAATGAGTCTAGGAGATAGGTAATGAATATAATAGTTAGGGGCATAGACTGAATTTAATGAGGAAAATTGGGAATTACCAGGGAAGAGAGGAGACTATTCTAGAATTGATAATGAAGGCAATGAGGGAGCATAACCTAGTTCTCAGTTCAGAAGCATAAAGATGACATAGGTTGGAGACAGTTTCCTGTTTTAGCTGTCATACCTGTGACCCTGGCTGTCTCAGTCTCTCCCAGACAAAAATAAAGTGCTCCATCTCCATTTGGTGATTTACTGCTGAGTTGTTGGTTTGCTCATTTTCCTCTTCCCTTCCTCATGAAACTGGAGAAGTGCATGAAGACATAAAGTTCTAGAAGATCAAGTCTAGACCTCCAGAGACAATGAAACTAACCCCACACAATTAGGAGTTCAAGATATGGTTCCTAATTTAAAAAGAAAGAACTCAGACTGAAAATTTAAAAGATATAAGAAGTCATTTAAACGTAACCAAGAGGGACACCTGAGTGGCTCGGTTGGTTGAGCAGCTGCCTTCGGCTCAGGTCATGATCCCGGCGTCCTGGGATCGAGTCCCACATCGGGCTCCTTGCTCGCCGGGGAGCCTGCTTCTCCCTCTGCCTCTGCCTGCCACTCTGTCTGCCTGTGCTCACTCTCTCTCGCTCTTTCTCTGACAAATAAATAAATAAAATCTTAAAAAAAAATAGGGATCATGTCACCACACAGCCTTACATATTTATATCTAGCCCTTTACAGAAGAAGTGTGCTGAAAATCGGTCAATAATAATCTCTTCCAGAAATACCTTTAAAAAAAAATTAAAAAAAAATAAACGTAACCAAGAAAACTTCGCTGTTATGTTCCTTTGGAATTTTCAAGCTACAACAGCAAAGCAAGAAATCTCCAATAATACCAGAAACAAAAATTCAGTTTACAAACAAAAGAACAAAAATTGTTTCATCTTAGAAGAGCCAGAAAAAAATGGAACAATAGAGCTTCAGATCTCTGAAAGATTATTAAACAAGAGTCTCAAGGTCAGGCACCTTTACACCTTTAAAGCTAATAGAGATTCTTGGATATTCAAGGAGTTAGATAGTATAATAATGCTCTGGTATAAGTCACCCTTGAATAAACAGTTAACAGATAAATGAAGAAAATCATCAAAAGAGGGAAGCGTAAAGAAATTATTTCTCAAGTAGCTAGTTAAAAGAGTTGAGATTAGGGGCGCTTGGATGGCTCAGTGGGTGAAAGCCTCTGCTTTTGGCTCAGGTCATGATCCCAGGGTCCTGGGATCAAGCCCCGCATCAGGCTCCCTGCTCAGCTTCCTCCTCTCTCTCTGCCTGCTTCTCTGCCTACTTGTGATCTCTCTCTGTCAAATAAATAAATAAAATCTTTAAAAAAAAAGAGTTGAGATTAGTAAATATCATGTTTAAACAAATTTAAGGTGAGGTATTTTTCCATCAAATTATCTAAACCGTTAAATTAACATTTGAAGTAGACATTGAACAATATTCTCTATATGGTTAGATCTCTAAGTATTCAAAATGATAAAAAAATATCACCAGGGTCTTTTCCTGAGGAAAATGTGCAGTCATCTGTATTTGTGGTTATATTATATTCAGGAATACAAATTATATTTTTTCAGTTTTTTTTAAAGATTTTATTTATTTATTTGTCCTGGAGGGGAAAGGAGAGAGGAGGAGGAGATAGAAGGAGTGAGAACAGCAGGGGGAGCAGCAGGCAGAGGGAGCCCACTGAGGAAGGAGCTGGAGGCAGGACCCTGAGATGATGACCTGAGCCAAAGGCAGACGCTTAACTGATTGAGCCACCCAGGAGTCCCTATATACTATAATTTTTAGATATTTCCAATTGTGCTCTTTAATGCCTTCTTTTTAAAAAATTCATTAATTTCTCAGATTACAGTTGGCAGATATATTCAAGTATAGTATATAGTATAAATAGGTCATATTTGATATTATCTTGGTTATAAACTGATTCCTATTTTTTCTATATAAAAGATATATAACATGTATTGTTCCCAGATTCACATTTTCACCAACAAAATGTGTAGAAAAACCACTTAAACCATTTAATTTCCTTAATGTAGATTTTGTTTATTATTTTCTCAAAACACATATGATTTGATTATCATGGCATAGTAATAAAAAAAATGGCATTATTACCACTGATGGAATTTAAAAAGAGTGACTAACTTGATTCAGTTCTGCAAAGAATTGTAACTAAAGACCTTATTGAAGGTCAGGCCCGGGAATGAAAATGCAAACAAACAAATAATAAGCAACATGACAACAATAAAATCAAATAGGTTAGGAGTATGTATAAAATAGTTAAATATTCTGTTATATGAAAATATAGAAAACGCAAAGTGTTTGAAAAGAAAATACTGTCTGGTTTAGTTAAATAAAAATTTTAAATGTATGCAGAAATAATAGGTTAGAAGAAATATATATAATCCATTAGACATATCTAGACATAATAAATAGAAATATACATAATGTATAAGATATACATCTCTAGTAAACGGTAATCATTACAATATGGTTAAGCCAAAGGAAAAAGTTTTAAAGAATGTGAGCATGTCACTAAAATATGAATATGTATTCAACAAAACTAGTAATTAGGGATGCAAACTAGCATAGCAGTTTGCTGTTGTATTGGAGAAAATTACATGGCTGAAAACATCCAACACTTTGGAAGGTGTGGTAGTGGGCACCATATTGCTGACTGGATTGAGAAATGCAAAATGACATTTGGGAAGGGGTGGGTAGGAATCTGGTGCTATTATTTAAGTGCAGAACACCATACGTGTTTCCATCAATCAATTCCATTTTTTAGAAAACAGATTATAGAAATAAAAGCATAATAATATAAAGATTTATGCACAAAAACTTATAACTTTAAAATACATATTAAATTTTGAGGTACTGAAGTATTCCCATGTTTTAGAATATTTTCTAGATACTAAAATTAGGAGGTGAACTAATTTGTACTGGTATAAATGAGCATACTCATTTACTCATATAATACTCATACTCAATAACAGCATTGACATACTGTTAAATGAAAAATAAAAGAATAAAATAAAAAATAAGAATAAAATAAATAAAAGAATAAAATAAAAAAATAAAAGAATATCCTCAAACAAATATATGCTTTACCTTGCTAAAAAATGAAAAAAAAATACATGTGCCTATATTTAATTGTATGAGCATATTGTTTTGTGCAGAAAGTTTCAAAACAAAATAATTTTGATAAGTTTAAAAAATGAATTTGATGTAAAGAAAAATATTTTTCTTTATATCAGTTATATAAAGTATTTCTTAATTTATAATAAATTTTTATTAAGCGTAAAAAGTTTCCCTGACTGAATTTAAAAGATGCTTACTTACTTTAGGGATGATATTAACTGCAAAAAATCTTCCCATAAACAAAACTATGCATATTGAAATTAGTAGCTGGGAAGAATTTTATCTGACAAAAGTTAAATAAACGTGTAGAGTTATTAATACACGAAAAATTTAAATTAAAGGGAAATAATTTTAGTGGAGCAAAGCACATTTTATAATAAAAAGCCATCAGTATTCATGGGACTTTGTTTTAAAAAAGAAAGCCTTAAATATAATAGAAAAAACTGTTAGAAATGCAATAATTTATTGATATAAAATGATAAAAGTGTACTGGTTTAACAGAATAATCTGTATCAAGAAAATGAAAATATAGAGAAATTAGTTAAGATTGCCTTATGCAGAAAAAAGTCCTCCTGTTTTCAGGGTCCATATAAATTCATATTGATTGCTCATACACATAATTTTGAGAAAACACTAATAAATAAAAAAACTACCATTTTAGATGTTACATTCTTCAACACAAAGTCCATGTAACAGTCCATATAACTGTTTAGGTAGAATCAGAAATAAGAATGATCCAAATACCTGAAACTTTATAGAAAATTAAAGTTGAAATTGTGAATATTTAAAAATCAATAAATGAAAACATCACAAAGCACAGCTAACAGGATGAATCTAAAGTTGTAGGCAGGTGCTAATTAGGATAATATCTTTTATTATATTTAGAAATCATATTATTTTAGAAAGAATAAATGAAACAAATAAACAAGTAAAGAGGAAGACAAACTAAGGTAATGATTGATATCAGCTTCTGTTGTCCGAAGGCCCTGGATTTTAATGTTGTCTCTGGCCCTACCTGGGTAAATTATTGAATTTCACAAAGCCTTATTTTCCTCAGATATGTGATTTATGCACATTTAGCCATTTTGAACTTCAATTGTCCATAAACGAAGATAACATCCCTTGCTTCATGCAGTTTTAAAGATTCAGTGTATTAATCCTTACCCCCACATCTTCAATAAATGTTATTTTCTTATTAATTCTAACAATAATGGAATTATCACAAAGCAAGATATTTTCAGAAGATTTTCAAATTATAGCTTCTTGATTATTTGCTAACTCTGCCTAAAAGTAACACTAGCCCTGCTCAGAAAGTTAGGGCCGCCAAAGAGCATCTGTATAGACACTAAAGCACAAAATTTGTGATCAAGACCGACCGAGAAGCTGGCTTCAGGTCAAAGCATTGATCATCTCCTTGCTAAGTGAATTGAGTTACTCATCTATAACATATTAGTAATAACCTCTTTGACATGGTTATTATAGACCATTGTGTTAAGAGTATGTGTTAAATAATTTTCTCCATTGAAGACACACTTTGCATGTTATAGCTGTTAGTTTACGCCAGTGTGTAGGGCAGAGAGTTTGCTAGCATCCTCTTTTCATGCAAATCACTCCTCCATTGGAGAATTGCATACTACCTAGGAAAAAAGCATCATTCTCTAAAGTGGAATCTGGATATTCATGAGGATCTATTTTGGTTTATGCTGAGATCTTATGAGACACAAATGTTGGAGCTAAGACAATCTTTTAAATGAAGAAATGTGTGAAGAGAGACTATGAATTTGAAGATATTTATTTCTGGGGAGAAATAAAGAAATAGAATCTTAGAACTAGCAAGACCAGACAAATGTCCTCTGATGTGGTACAAAAGGTGGGAAAGCTGCTTGATTCGAAGATAAATCAAATGCCAAACCGTGTCCTTATTTTACATGTGAAGCTGACAGACCACAGTGAGCAGTTATTACAATGATAATATGAAAAACATCTGTAAACATTAAATCATGAAAAACATCTGTAAACATTAAATCATGAAAAACAACTGTAAACATTAAAAGTAGAAAACACTTTTAAAGTTCACAAATAATAATCTGAGGTATATTCATGATTTTGGAGGTGTGTTTGTTTATCCATTCACTAAGCCAGTAAACAGTTCCTGCCTTTCCGAAGCGAACAGGGAGGTTTACCAGGACCGGTGAATCAGTCAAGTAATCTAAAACTACAACAGTGGGACACGGTATTGTTGGTGTAGGGATAAAAACTCTACGCAGAGAAGGAAATATTCTTTGGTCAGAAAAAGATGAAATACAGCAAAATCATGCACTTTCGTCTCAAAAGGCATATAATCTGTTTTTGAAAGTATGAATGCAGTCACACAAAGCGGCACACACACAAAGAAAGCTGTCTATAAGGCATGATGACATTATGATTCTTAAGTGATGTGGAAATTTAAGAAAGGAAGATACCGACCAACACAGGAGTGTCTCAGAGTAATTCTATAGGTAGGTCACTAGATACTTTCACTATGTTACATGAAGAAAAAAAATGGAGTTGATGAGTAGGGAAGGTAGAGAATGGCAAAGGTAAATACTTGAACTGTTTTTACTTTAATGGGCTTAATGATTCTTAAAATTAACTTCAAGCTCTAATACTGCTTCCAAAACCATTGGAAACATCATTTTCACTCTGGAATGGGTCCAGGTGAAGATAACAGCAAATATAATACACAGCAACATGTCTTAGGTAGAGCAAATAAATAAAACTAATTTTCAGAGAGAAAATAGCTGGTTCTATTAAATGCTGTGTAATTTTAAACTTGCTGGTGAGAAGGACAAAAGCAGAGGAGAACCATATGGGGTGTGGAAAGAAAGAAACTTTACATTAGAAATAATCTTGGCGATTCTGTTTCTGTGCTTATGAATTTATCTGAGACAGGAAATAGAACTACACAAAATATTCCAAAAGTCCAGGACCATCACATGTGCTTCTAACTCATCGGAAATGAACTACTGAAATACCGATTGACAGAAAATTGAGAAGTTGTGGTCCATAAGCGGTATTGTGGGAGAAACCATTAAATTTATTTTAAGTTGTACAAAGTGTCAAAATAGCCCAAATAGCCCAACCTGCACTTTATGAAAACACAGCATAGTTTATATGTATGGTGACATATGTCAACTCAATCTATTGTGGTGAATCTTTCACAATATATACTAACATCAAATCATTATGGTTTATATCTGAAACTAATATAATGCTGTATACCAATTATACCTCAATAAAAAAAATAAAATAAATGTAGTTTAAATGCGTGTCTCTTTTCAATGAGTATCCTACATGAAAAGCTGGCTTCAGGTTAAGCGTTCTTTCCCTGACATTGAAGTTCTTTTTAAATCTGGAAAGGACTTACCCCTTTCCTAAGTCTGCCAAATTAAGCAAATAAAAATGCAGAGCTTTCAGTTACATTTTAATTTCAAATAAACAATGTATACTCTTTTACTAGTATTTGCTGTTTATTGGTCATTCAAGCTTAAATGCATCAACTGCATTTTATCCAGAAACCCTACAGTTTACAGAACATTACTTAGAATGCCTACCATATGAAAAGTAATTTTTGGAGAGTATGATGTAAAAATAAAATTTGTTAAAAAAAATGTTTTGTTCTGGCCTTCCTGACTCAGATCCTGAGACAAGGATTAGAAAACGGGAAGGCTATTTGGAAGTGATCCTAGGAATCATTAATCAGAGAATAAGGAAGAGACAAAGTGTACAGTTAATTGAGGTCAACTATCAGGGTGAATAATGTTACCAGGGATATCTACTAAGCAGAGAGGGCCCTCAGAAGTTTGGAGATAGTAAAATATACTGCAGGGGGACACCAACTGTAGACTACATGCCTATGGACTTGGAGACCAAGGTTGGTCGTCTGAACTATGCTTGAATCATCACTTTAAAGTCCCTGGCAGGGGCGCCTGGGTGGCTCAGTGGGTTAAAGCCTTTGCCTTTGGCTCGGGTCCTGATCCTGGGGTCCTGGGATCAAGCCCCGCATGGAGCGCTCTGCTTGGCAGGGAGCCTGCTTCCTCCTCTCTCTCTCTCTCTCTCTGCCTGCCTCTCTGCCTACTTGTGATCTCTGTCTGTCAAATAAACAAATAAAATCTTAAAAAAAAAAATAAAGTCCCTGGCATACTTCCATTTCCATCATAACAAGTATCCAAATTCCTCACTATCACCTAACGGCTTTATCTATGTCCATCATTTAATTATGTTTCTAATTTCAAATGGACCCTTCAAGCCACGTAAACAATATTTTATCTCTTCAACCAAATCAACCTAGCAGATAAACAGATACTTTTGTCTTTTTGCTTTTATCCTTTAACATACCTAGGGCATCTTTTTCTCTTCAATTTTACTTTAATTCTTTCTTCAAATCCCATCCCTTCCATGGAAATATTTCTTAGGTCTTATGCTTGACATGAAACATGATGGAAACACGAAGAGTGAAAAATAGGTGGATATTTGTTCTGTTTGGATTGTACAGATTTGAGTATCCTCAAAATTAATTTCCCTGGGCCAAAATCAAGGTGTGGACAGGGCTATCCTCCCTCAGGAGGCTCTAGGGGAAGATTTGTTCTTTGTTTCTTTCAGTTTCTGGTGACTTCCACATTCTTCTGCTTGCAGTCTTATTACTTTGTTCTCTGCCTTTGTGGTCACATTGCCTTTTCCCTTCTAGGTGTAATCTCTTTCTGCTGCTCTCACAAGAACACTTGTGACTGCATTTAGGGGCTATAATCTAGGATAAAATACCTATCCCAAGGTCATTAACTTAATCACATCTGCATAAACCATTTCTTCACATTAGATAGCACTTCATTTTTTTTTAATTTTTAAAAAAGATTTTATTTATTTATTTGAGAGAGAATGAGTAAGAAAGAGGGCATGAGAAGGGGGCGGGGGAAAGGGAGGGTCAGAATGGGAAGCAGACTCCCCACTGAGCAGGGAGCCAGATTCAGGGCTCAATCCTGGAACTCCAGGGTCATGACCTGAGCCAAAAGCAGATGCTTAACTGAGCCACCCAGGCACCTCTAGATAGCACTTTCGGTTCCAAGCATTAGCACGTGATATCTTTGAGGGCAACTATTCAGTTCACTACACCTATTATTGGACTAACTGAGCATGTGCCCTTCTCATATATTTTTATTTTTGTTATTTACACTTTCATGCTGGATTACATCATTTGTTTTAAACCTATCTCCTGCAATAGGCAAAATAGATGTCTCATACACTGCATCTTTGGAGAAGATTCTGGGTCTCATCCCTTAATTTCTAGTATGTACTACTTACTATGCTAGACACATGCAGACCCTCACCAATGATGGTTGAATTAATGAATGTGACTGATTCCACTTATTTTCTGTCTCCCTTTCCTCTCACTGTTTCTTGAAGTTTAAAAAACACTAATCTAGCATTTTCTTTTCCCTGAGAAAAAGTAATCTTGCAATTTAATAAGTTATTTCTTTCAGTCCTTAGTCTTAAGGACTTAATTAAGATTAGTCTTAATATGCTCATTTCATGGCATACAATGTGGTGACTCATCAGTTATTGGTCTATATTCTACGATGATAAAAATGTTGCCTATTGCAGGGTGTTCTGCTGTCTGTTATTCACGCTGTAATCAGTGGTTTAAGTCAGCTGTTGCAGCCAGTCCTTTAGGCCTGAAACAAGTTATAAAAATTGGAGCAAGTTGTTAAGCTTCCAGAGCTTCAGTTTCTCTCTGTATTAAATTGCTTAATTATAGCCCAAGGATATTTGAAGGATTAAAATGAACCATATGCTGTTAACTAATATAAAAAATTTTATTATTCAAATATAATTATTACAACTATTGCTACTACTGTTTCCATCATTAGTAATAATAATAATAATAATATGTTTAATTCTATCCCCTTGTCTACCTAACATCTCTGAGTATTTTAATATTTTATATACAATGTAAACAGGTTATTCAGGCAATCTACACATTTGTTTTTATTATCCTGCTTTATTATGACAACTGATTTCCATAAATATTCTGAGAGGTTTGTTTTAAAGCTCTTGGGCTCTACCTGCAATGGTAAGGAGGAAGCATGAGTATATATTTTTCTAACATTCTATTCCTTGTCAGAGTTGGAAAGAGTAGGAAATAAAGGGAGTGAGTATCATTTTCAAAGTGCAGTAGACAGGCTGAGTCACAGGGAGGTCTTCTTCCTCAAAAATATTTCTTCAGAAATTTCACCAGGTAGAACAGCAGACCCCAGCTCTGACACACTAAGAGATAACCATGTTTCCCTCAGTAGCAAGGCCTTATTTAGACCCTTATCTATAGTGAAGCACAGTTCCTCTACCTACTGGAAATATATTGAATTAGAAATTCAGTTTGGTTAGAGATTTGTCTTCTGAGAGACAAATTTCTATGGCCTTCATGGCATCAATTCTACTGAGATCAGCCCAATATCTGGCATGCATACTGCTCCCAAAATTTTGTTGAATAAGTAAACCATCACCGCCTAGTAAAGTTTCAGATTAATAAGAGAGAGAAAATTTTGGAGAAGGACTTTTAGAAATAGAAAATCTAGTCTGATAATGATAATGATAATGGTAATGTAGAAGAAAAAATTCCCCTAAATATAGTATAAGTGTCCCAGATTCAAGGCACAGTGTGGTAAGTTATTGAGCCAATTATGTATATAGCATGAATAAATAGGAGAAAAGTCAAGATTAAAGAAGTAGTCAGAAAAATTATGTGATTAAATATAAAACTTTTTCCCTCTAATTTCATAAAATTAGTATAGAGGGATTATTTAGAAATCTACAACCATTAGCAGTCTTCCTACCCAGTCTCTCAAGCTTATGGTCACTTATTTCTTTTTTTTTTAAGATTTTTTAAAAAAATTTATTTATTTGTCAGAGAGAGAGCGAGAGAGCGAGCACAGGCAGGCAGAGAGGCAGGCAGAGGCAGAGGGAGAAGCAGGCTCCCCGCCGAGCAAGGAGCCCAATGTGGGACTCGATCCCAGGACGCTGGGATCATGACCTGAGCCGAAGGCAGCTGCTTAACTGACTGAGCCACCCAGGTGTCCCATGGTCACTTATTTCAACAAAAAATTTCTAGTCCAGATCAGGTCTATTCCTCCAACTATCTCTCCCACTTAAACAATTGGGAGAAATGAATGTAGTAATGTAATAAAAATATAAAATAAGATTGTACAAATTGATACTCCTTCAGCTCATTTCCATTTTGAAGTACCTACATCATATCAGTTTTATCATCTATGCTAGAAGAGAAACATATCTTAAAATTAAACATAAGAATGGTCTGACAAACTATCAAAATTATTAAGTGAATTTAGCAGCACTGCTGGATATAAGATCGATATGTAAACATCCATTATATTTCTACATATAAGCAAAAATATTGTAAAAGTATGAAAACGTAGTATTTTTTTTTAAAGATTTTATTTATTTGACAGACGGAGATTACAAGTAGGCAGAGAGGCAGACAGAGAGAGAGGGGGAAGCAGGCCCCCTGCAGGGAGCCTGATGTGGGGCTTGATCCCAGGACCCTGGGATCATGACCTGAGCCGAAGGCAGAGGCTTTAACCCACTGAGCCACCCAGGTGCCCCTGAAAAGGTAGTATTTACTATAGTATAAAAAACCAAGTTCCTAGGATTAAATCTAGTGAAAAATGTGCAAGACCTTTTTACTGAAAACTCATAAATGTGTATATTCACATATGTGTGTATATACATATGTAATATGTATTTATAGGTATGTTAAAGAAGACCTAAAAAATGGATTTAAGTAAATAATATTATCAAGATGTCAGTTCTCCCCAAATTGATCTATACATGTAACACCAAGCCATTAAAAATTCCAATGGTTGTGTATGTAAATCAAATCTTATTATAAAAATCATATAAAATGCAAATGACCAAGAAAAATTAAAACAATCTTGAGAAGATCACCAAAACTAATAGAAGTGTACTTCTAGATATTTATCTATCATTTCACACACACACACACACACACATAAAATACATATGTATTGTATAATTGAGAAATCATGTATGTATCGATATGGATATACATACGAATAAATGGGTAGAAAGAAAGATGGATATAGAAATTAAGATACTGAATTACTCTAGGGGTAGATAAACTTACCATTGAAACAGACAAGGAGTCCCTGAAATGATCCACACATGTATGATCCCCTTATTTATGCAAAAAGTGACACTATGCTACTACATGTAAAAAAATACTCTTTTAAACCAAAGGTGTTAGGCCAATTGGATACCAAAATGGAGAATTAAAACAAAAACACTTCAACCTATAACTATACACAAAAGCCAGCTCCAGAAGGATTCCAGACCTAAATGTGGAATGTAAAATCATAAAGCTCTTAGAGAAAAATAAATATAGAACAGCTTCTTCACCTTGGAGTATGTAAAGATTCCTAAATCTCTTTTTTGCGTGCGTGTGCGCGCGCGTGCGCACACACACACACACACACACTAAATAATCATAAAGAAAAAAAATTTAACTGTATCAGAATCAAGAATCTATGTCCATCAAAAGGTGTAATTAAAAGAATGAAAAACTAGCTACAGAATGTATAGAGTAGGGAGAAAGCATTTTCAAGACCCATACTTAACAAAATCCTTACATCAAGAATATATAAATAAATACTATCAATTAATAAAAGTTTCATAAAGCAATAGAAAAAATCGCTTCTCGGCCTTTTGGCTAAGATCAAGTGTAGCAATAGAAAAAAGGAAAAAAGATGAATCCAGCATTTTACAAAAGAAATATCTAAATATCCAGTATATCTTTGAAAAAAATGTGCTCAACTTTATTAATTAAGAGAAAAATACAAAATAAAAGCACAATGTGACACCGCTACACAGACACCAGATGGATAAAATGGAAAATATAAAAACAAACAAATCCAGAATAAGGATCTGGAGGAATCCGTACTGTAATACACAGCTGGTGATGTTTACTTTGATGCCACCTCTCTGTAAAACTCTTGGGCACTATCTCTTAAAGCTAAATGTGGAGGTTCCTCAAAAAATTAAAAATAGAGCTACCCTATGATCCAGCAATTGCAGTGCTGGGTATTTGCCCCAAAAATACAGATGTAGTGAAAAGAAGGGCCATATGCCTTAATGTTCATAGCAGCAATGTCCACAACAGCCAAACTGTGGAAAGAGCCAAGATGCCCTTCAACAGATGAATGGATAAAGAAGATGTGGTCCATATACATGATGGAATATTACTCAGCCATCAGAAAGGATGAATATCCAACTTTTGCATCAACGAAAGTCAATTATTTGGTTTCACTTATTTGTGGAACATAAGGAATAGCATGGAGGGCATTAGGAAAAGGGAGGGAAAAAAGAAGGAGGAGAAGATGGAGTGGGAAATGAACCATGAGAGACTATGAACTCTGGGAAATGAACTGAGGGTTTTAGAAGGGATGGGCGTGGGGGAGATGGGTGAGCCTGGTGATGGGTATTAAGGAGGGCACGGACTGCATGGAGCACTCAGTGTTATAGGCAAACAATGAATCATGGAACACTATATCAAAAACTGTATGGTGATAACAACACAATAAAAAAAACCCTAAATGTCTGTATGCCTTATGATCCATCAAATCTGCTACCACTTATATATCCGCTAGAAATATGTACATGGGTTGACCAATTACATATACAGAAATGTTCATTTCCTAAGACTGAAGACACAAATTATGGATGGATCTCAAACGTAATATTGAGTTAAAGAAGCCAGACACACAAAAGTTTGCATCGTGTGATTTTATTTACATAAATTTCAAAATGGGTAAACAAATCTGTGGTGTTATAAGTCAGGAAAAAGACTATAGTGTGCAGGTTAGTGACTGCAAAAAATGCAGAATGCCCTCTGGGGTGCTGTTTATGATCTATTTCTCTACAGTGTGCAAGTTATACAGGAATAGTCTGAAAGTCATTGATCTATGCAAGTATGGTGTGTACGCTTTCTGTATGTTTGCTTCAATTAAATTTTTAAAAAATAACTGGGATGATCTGTTTATCCTTCCATAACAAAGTAAAATTTGAATTTTTAGTATATGCATTTATGTAGGTCAGAATTTCTGAAAGAATTTATGATTGTGATTACAGAGGAAACACATTAATTAAAGCTGAGAAGGAAACAAACTCTAGCTGACAGATTCATCTTTACGTATGTTTCAGGAGGAGATCTAGTGAGATAGGTATGATTTTTGATCCATTTTAAAATAGACTGGACTGTGATCCTTTTACATAAAACTAAATAATGATAAGGGGAAAGATTGATCCTAATCACCTAATGATTCATGCATTTAAAATATTTTTGTGACATTTAATTTCAATTAAGAATTAATTGCTTTGCATAATGATCTTTGGATATTTATTGATTTCTCTGCAGTTTTATGTTAGAGCACTCTTATTTTCCTTCTTTTTTTCTGACTAATACTCTTTTATTTTAAGATTTTATATACTTACTTGACAGAGAGAGCGCACAAGCAGGGGAGCAGCAGAGGGAAAGAGAGAAGCAGGCTCCCCGCTGAGCAGGGAGCCCTATGTGGGGCTGGATTCCAGGACACTGGGATCATGACCTGAATCAAAGGGAGACACTTAACCACTGAGCCACTCAGGCACCCCTCTGACTAATACTCTTAAGACTCTTTTTACTACTCTTCTACCAGCCACATCTTAAGTAGGGTATAGGTATTCCCAAGGGCTTTGTCTTGAGCCAACATTGTTTTTAGCTCTATATAATCTCCTTAGACAATCTCATATCTTACCATAGCTTCATATTTATAGATGATGTAATAATTTGCATTGATCACTCTGAATACTCTTACACACTTGAGACTTGTTTTTTATCCTGTCTATTAAACAACCTAGTATGGCATTATTTAACAAACTAAATAGAACTTTTTCAATTTTAAAAATTTATTTTATAATTTATTTTAATGTTTTAATTTTTATTAAGTTCAGTTTGAATTTTTTTACTTTTGAATTTATTCTCTACCTGCTTATTTGTTAAAATCTTTTTGAGGCTAAACTCTCCTTTATCATCTTTATCAATTGCCAAATCATAATGATTCTAACTTTTAAATGTTTTCATATCAGTTTTCTTCTTTTATTAATTCCCAGGTCTACTGTCCTAGTTAGGATCTCATTACCCGAATTCAGTTCACAACAGCAGGCATCCATTAATTATTTGTGAATCCATTAATTATTTGCCATAAGGTAGGACCTGTGGTTATTAGGAGGAACTGGACATTTTTATACTTTGGTTTTATATAGGCTTTTGGGAAAGCAAGAGTAATTAAACATTATTTTAACTATAATTCAGAAGTAATAGGTACCAGATGAGAACAAGCCAGAGACTATCAACTTTATAATACAGGAATTTCTTTAACCTTAGCACCAATAATGCTTTCAGCCAGAGAATTCTTTCTCATGGGGATCTGTTCTATGTCTTGTGGTACATTTTGCAATCTCTCTGGTCCCTATCCATTCAATTCCAGTGGCATCTCGTCCCCAGTTGTGTCAATCAAAGATGTCTCCAGACATTGTCACATGTCCTCCAGGGGATGGGAGAAAGGGATAGGGCAAAATTGTCCCCTGTTGAAAATCATTACAATAATATAATGTTTTCTCCTATAAACTGCATACCTCTCCATACCAGTTATTTTCTTAATATACTTAAAATATTTATAATACTTTTCTGATACTCACTAAAAATGATCCATTACTTAATGAAGAAAAATCAAACCTCTGAGGGTGACATTTAGGCCATCATTTCAATGCCAATATAACTTTGTAGTCTAAACATCAAATACATCTGATTTCTGTAATCAAAGGTGGTATTAATCATAGGTGCTTATTGTTTCTAAACATGTTCCAAACTCTTCACATGTTACACATGCTTTATAATTCTACCCACTGAGGTGACCTTAAACAAGTCATTTTAATTTTCAAATGTTCATTTATTTACATTTGTTATAGGAATCATAGTGGTTATTTTATAAAGGATTGTGAAGATTAAATTAAATAATTAATTAAAATTAAATTAAATAATTCAAGTAAAGATAGTGACAAATACTGAAAAAGTATAGATAATGTTCTGTTCAAGATAAGTTGCTCACATATTCAGGAAACTCAACTGGGACTCAAAGCCATTATGTCAGTTCTTCAACATGTGGGCTTTTCCATGTACTGTGCCAGTTTCCTAATAGTATGATGGCTGTGTTCTAAGAATGAACAATTCAAGAACATCAGGAAAGAGTTGTGTTTTTAATGATCTAGACCTGTAGGTCACATAGTGTCACTTTTGCACTGGTTACAGTTCTACCTAGATTCCAAGGAAAGGAAACATAAATTTCCCTTTCTGATAGGAGGAATGTTAAGTCTTCTTGTGAAAAGAGGAAGTGGAATGGGAAGTATTATTGAAGCCAGTTTGGGGAAGTACCATGTGACACATAAGGAAGAATATGAAAATATGGGTGAGAATAATTGAATTTGACAATATTCATTAAAGTCTTGTCACATGCTAGATGTCTTTTTAAGAACCAGCCATACAGAAGTAGACAAAAGAGGCATAAATCACTTCCCTGCCTTGTAAGTTTTACATTCTAATGAAATGAGTGAGGAGAAGAATGATAAAGGATGGAGTTAAAAGAGTAGACAGAGCCTTGTAGGATGTGTTGACAATTTTGAATTTTGTTTCCAAGATGTTTCTAAGCTTTCACGCAGGGCAGTGATATGATCTTATGTATACTTACATAAGATCATGCTGCCTGCTCTGTGGGGAAGAAACAAATGTTTGTGAGGTAGGTGTTGGGAAGGAAGAGAAATATCAAGAGCAGTTGGGAGAAGAATGGGACATTCTAGGCAAAGGTGATGGGGTGGCTTGGATGAGAGTGGTAGTAATGGCTATGGCAATAAGATTCAAGATATATTTTAATGATAGAAGCAAATGTTAGGGATCATATGTCTATTATGAGAGTAAGAAAATAATTAGGAATTATTTCTAGCTACTCTTCTAGTTGAAGAAAGCAGACAATGAAAACATTGAGTAAAATATTTAATATTAAGTTGCTTCAGGGTTTAACAAATTAATATGTATTTACTAGGGAAGGGCTCCCTGGGAAAGTGATTGGAATAAAGGTCAGAAGGAGATATGGGAGTGAGTAATCCTGTTATAGGGGAAAAGACGTATCAGAGAGAGGGCATAGCAATTGAAAATGATCTGAGAGGCAGAGAGATGTGTGAATGTTCCAGGAACAGTAAGGATGGCAAGATCAAGTAGCAAAGAATATATGTGGTGATAAGGGGCCCACAGTATATAGGGTTATATCATGCAGAGAGACTTTGAGACCCATAAGTAAGGAATTTTATATTTTAGTCTCAATGAGATAGGAGGTTTTGAATTAGGGAGGTAACAATAACTAATTTATATTTTTTAAAAATCACTCAATTTTTTACAATGGGAATTAAAAGAAGTGGAGATAGGTAGTAGTCAGAGATCAGTCAGGAGGCTAATGCTCTATTTCAGATTTTCTTAATGATTTACTTATTTATTTGTATGAGAGAGAGAGAGCAAGTGGAGAGGGGAGGGGCAGGGAGAGGGAAAGAGAGAACCTCAAGCAAATTTCCCACTGAGCGTGGAGCCCAACACGGGGCTCCATCTCAAGACTCTGAGACTATGACCTGAGCCAAAATCAAGAGTTGGATGTTTAACTGACTGAGCCACCCAGGCAGCTCTGTTTCAGATGATTTTTAAGGATAAAATGGGTATTAGTGGATGAGTTGTTTAGAGGTGGATATGCTTCAGTTTCTTTGGGGTTGTGAAAGAGAGAGAGGATCACCCATATGGGTTTCCTGTATACTTCTTCCTTGAGAAGATTTAAAAAAAATTTGCTATTTGCAAATTTCCTGTCTCCTAACTTCGCTGAAAAAATAATGTAGCTCTTGCTGTGGTGTGCCACCCAGATATCCCTTTAAAACCAAGACACATTCTTCCAGGGAACATTGAGTTTCCCTCCAGGAAATGTACTCAGCTAAAGGGACTGACTCACTAGGGGTTATGCTTCTCTCCAAGGGCAGCCTACATCCAATGACTAGGACCATGACAATATAGAAGCCCAAATGTGTTGCCTTATTTTAAAACAATTATGGCAGGACATCCCAACTGCAGATACGTGACCTGTATCACCTTCCTCTGTAGACAACTAGACTTCTGTTACAACTACATCACATTTCAATTCTTCCTCTGCCCAATCCTACTGTCTACTCTTCATAAGTGTTAATATTGAGAACATTGTCCAGTAAATCTCCTGCATACCAATCTCATCTTTGGAATCTATTTCATAGAGAGCCTTCTTATGATATGAACTTTGTGTGTTTTGTTGTGGTGTTGGTTGTTTGTTGTCATCTCTGTTGTTTTCTATGTTTTCCAAGAGATGATGTGTAAATAATCAGAACTAAGCTGCTGCCACAGCCCTCATGAATATGGGGGATACTACAGAATGTTTGTATGCTTATAGGAATAATCCACTAGGGAAACCAAAGTTGATTCAGGAGAGTGAGGAATGGGATCTAGTAGAAAAAGTGAAAAGGTAGAACATTGCTAGGAACTTGAACAATTTATTCTTAGTGATAGGACACAAAGGGTTCAAAGTAAGATGTAATTGGATGGATAAATAGAGTGATGGAAGCTAAAGAAAATTCTCTTAAGTTTACTTCTATATTGTCAGCAAGGTAGGAAGTAAGATTATCAGGGGAGAGTGATTATCGTAAGAAGATCTGGAAATTTGAAGAGAAAGAAAAACATTGGAAATATTTATTGATAGTGCAGTATAATAAATGGAAAAGGAAAGAACTGTATTTTATGGAGCAGCATAACCAATTGTGTAGCTCTGTTTTCTTCTTGTCATACTTAGTTTTATGGGTGCTAATTGTGACAAGTACAGAGTTAGAATTAAACATAGATGTGGTTTTGCCATGAGAGTGTGACAAAGCAAGAAAGGAAATACGAAGTTGAAAGTATACAGAAGGGAATGATTATGAACATGGGCCATTGAATTTAGTTGGGCAAACAGGCAAGTCAGGCAAAGGAAAAGGACATGGGTAAGATAGTAAATCAAATATAGTTCACAGTGGGGGTCCAAATTACTGTGGAAATCCATATTAAATGAAGTGATTGGAGATGTTGGTGATGGGAATTTTGAAATTGAGATTATGGAGTGGTTACCATTACTGGTAGTCATAAGGGCCAGGGTGTAGCCACATTAGTAAGTGGTTGAGGCAGTTGGAGAACATGGCTTTTTGAGAACTCTAAAAGGAACTGGGGTCAGTATGCCATTGACAATTTTATAATAAGAGTAGTGCTGGAGAAACTGATCCTGAGATAGGACAACATTTTGAACAAATGAGGGCTTACCCAGAGATTTGTACATGACTACATTAAGGAGGGAGTGAGTTTTTGATATGAGATTCAAAATTGGATGGTTTTAAAGAGAAAATGAAAAAAAAAGTGGTATGAAAATAGTAATGAGCAATGGGAAAAATACAGATCTGGACTACTGATAGGAGGAATTTGAGAAAGCAAACACCAGCAGTCTGAGAGAATGTATAGTGCTTTGTGACCTCATAGGAGAATCTGGCTTAGTTAAGTTGAAAAGAAAAATATGATCAGAGAAGGGGCTGAGGACATAAATAAGTATATTGATGATATAATGTGTATTTTGAAGGAAAAATTTTAAGTGTTGGGGTAAGATGGAAATTGGTCTTAAAAGGGAGCCATGTTACTCAGTGCATCACTGAAACAACTTTTCTCCTTACATTTGAGCTGCTGATACCTGATAAACTGTGATAATTTTTTTGTAGATGAGAATATCATGGCAGAAAATTGCTGGTTTTCCATCATGAACAGACCATTTACAAACATGGTTCTTTTGTGAATCTTATGAAAGCCTCATATGCTTGTATAATTACACACACAATCTTTACTAGTAAACTACCTTTCTTTTCTAAATGTTTTTGTCTCTAAGACTTCCTTTTCACAATATTTTTGTTTGTTTGTTTCATGATCAGATTCTCTATGTAATAATTTCTTCCGATGGTAGGAAAACATAATTTAGGAAGAAGGTACTTTTAAAATGAGTATTTATAGATATTTTTAGAAAAAAACTTGGAATAGTCAGACAACTTGACACAAATGTTCATACTGAGTGGGACCAAAAATCCAATCAAGATGGTGAATAGAAGGAATCTCTGTAAAGAAAAAAATGTTTTCATTTTCCTCCTCCCATTCTTATGTAGTTTAACTTGTGTACTCTCCACTTTGAACTTGTGGATAGATAAGAAAAGTGCCCAAAGAATGTGTTCCTGGATACCTTCACTGCCCCCACTGATCAGTCATGCTTACAAGGTTGATAGATCTTTTGTTCTGATGAACGCATATCTTTCACCACTGCATCACAGACTATCTCTTTTAGATGAATTTTAGATGAAGTCAAACAAATCTTGGCAGATTTGAAATTGCATATTTGGGAATTGATTCTCTCATTTCTGCTGAGATACGTGAATTTTCCATTCTGTACTTAGAACTCTTTTCCAAGAAGGCTGTTGTCTGTTTGTTCATGTGCTTTGAAATCACGAACAGTAGATGTCTTAGGCTCTGGATCTGGAAGATTCACATGAGTTTCTGTTCCAAAATATGGAATATTCACTCCCTTAGGGTGTTGTGTACTTCTGCACTCCTTTTTAGGTCATCATGCTTACTATAGCTGACCTTGGTGGTGCCATTGACATGATGTTTGACCTTTAGCAGGTATAGGGACATTCACAGACTGCATTATACAGAACTCTCAGATAACCGTGCATCTCCAGTACTTGCAAATGTCAGACATTCAAAGAACATAAAGTAGATTCATGTACTTCAGTACATGAGTAGCTCCAATAAACATGATTTCTTGATTGATTCAACTATGATAATGAAATATGATCCTGAGCATAAAACTAATCATAACAACAACAATATACAATTAGATCATTTATGCCTGTGGCTTTCAATACAGGTGGCACTAGATGATCTTTAGGCGTACTTTGAAAACATTTTTGATTTTCCCACTCATTGGAGAGTGCTGCTGATAGAAGACCAAAGCTGCTAAGCCTCCTATAATGCTGAGGACAGTCCTGCACAAGGACATATTTCCTCCCTCACAGAAGCCTTTAAGGATGATCATTGGATATAAACACAAATGGAAAACTCTTTTGAAATCTTATGAAAGAATAATCTAATTCCATTGCACATATAAGCACACATTACTTTTGAAAGGTTTTAATAGGCAGCAAATTTTCCAGCAGTGCATCTGATGTGTAAATCAAGAGATGATTGTAGTGTATTCTTCAAAGCTCTACCAAGTGTTGTTTAGTACTTCAGAAAATCTTTCTACAACTCTGTTCACAGTATATGAGGAGTAATACAACACAACTCAGTCTTCAATTGTTATTGTTGCATTCACAGAGATTTCAAAAGTGATTTGTTATAGATGTAAGTCTCTGACTATTTGATAATGTTGCAACAATAGCTGAGGCTGAGAATTTTCATATAGAAAAACAATGTATTTAAAATTATTTTACTGCATGACCCATATTATTTTAAGGAAATTACGTGCACTTCAAAAAATTATGTGTGAAGCAGTAACATGCAAAAGGACAGAAAGCCTTGTTACTTCAATACGGTGTAAGCATAAAATTCATCGATAAAGTAAGCTAAGGGTAAACCCATGTCTAAATATCTCTAAACTGATACATATGCCAAAGCAATAGTTTTAACTACTTGATTATACATTAGAATCACTCTCCAAAACCCTGATGTCAAGGCACCCTCAGGGCCAATTAAATCATAAGTATAAGGTGAGGGCCACTTAAATCATAAATATAAGGGGACACTCAAACATTAGATCATTCAGCCCTCTGTAGATAGTTTAAATTCTGCAGGTAAACCTCTGCCAGCAAATGCATGAAAAAGCAAATCCTCCACAGGGAACACTCCAGAGCAAATTGTAGTTGTATTTCACAATATACTGTATTCCAAACATCATTCTCCCCCCTTCATGCCTCATAATCTACCAAGTATCACCTACATTGCTACAGTAGCTTTCCAACTTCTTCCTTACATCTAGATCTAGATTTTGCCCTACATCAATTGGTAAATGCTTTAGGATTTATAAAACTCATAAACTCTGTGTTTCAACTTAGCTCAACAATTGTAGCATGAAAGCATCCCATAGAAAATATCCAAATTAACAGGTTGGCTATATTTCAATAAAACTTTATTTATAAGAGTCAAGATGGCGGAGACTACATCAGGTAGCAGGAGATCAGCTAGATAGCTTATCAATCCATTGTGAACACCTACAAATCCAGTGGGAGACTGAAGACAAGAAGAGCAACAATTCTAGAAACAGAAAATCGACCACTTTCTAAAAGGTAGGAGCAGTGGAAAAGTGAATCCAAAGCGACAGGAAGATAGACCACGGGGGAGGGGCCTGCTCCCGGCAAGCAGTGGAGCAATGGAGCACAAAATCAGGACTTTTAAAAGTCTGCTCCACTGAGGGACATCACTCCAGAGGCTAAACCGGGGTGAAGCCCATGTGGGGTCAGCATGGCCCCAGGTCTCGCAGGGTCACAGAAGGATCAGGGGTGTCTGAGTGTCTCAGAGCTCGCAGGTAATAGAGCGGGGAAGCCGGCTACAGAGACAGAGCCGAGGAGTGAGCTCTCAGCTGGGGGTTACCTTGAACTGGTCACAGGCTGGGTGAGCTCAGAGCGCAGCCGGAGGCCAGGGAGACGGCAGTGATTGAGCGCTTTTCTCTGAGGGCACACTGAGGAGTGGGGCCCTGAGATCTCATCTCCTCCGGGCTGGAGATTGGGAGGCCACCATTTTCATTCCTGTCCTCCTGAACTCTACTGAAAGCATTCAGAGAACAAAAGCTCCCAAAAGCAAACCCAAGCGGATTACTTAGCCCGGCCCCTAGTAAGGGTGGTGCAATTCCTCCTGGGGCAAAAGACTTGAGAATCACTACAACAGGCTCCTCCCCCAGAAGATCAACAAGAAATCCAGCCAGGACCAAGTTCACTTACAAAGGAGAAGAGCAGAATTCCAGAGGAGGAGAAAGCAAAGCATGGAATGCGTGGCTTTCTCCCCATGATTCTTTAGTCTTGCAGTTAATTTAATTTTTTTTTAATTTTTTTTCTTCTTCTAAATTTTTTTAACTTTTACCCTTTCCTCTTTTAACGTTTTTAACTAGTTTATCTTAACAATACCTTTCATAAAAAAATAATAATAGTCTTTTTTGAACCCTCATTATTGTAGTCATATTTTATCCTTCATTGTATCTAACTTTATTTTTTGTATACACATAGGGTTTTTTCTTTTAAATATTTGGGGTACAACTTCTTCTTCTTCTCTTCTAATAGATCAAAATATACCCTAAATTGAGCTCCGGGCTTGTTCTAGTCTCTAGCCCGAGCAAAATCTCTCCACTTTCATTTTCTTTATTTTCCCAACCAACTTACTTTATCAACTCCTTTTTTAGAAATTAAAAAAATTTTTTTTTCATCTTTATAGGCATATTCCATCCCTTCATTGTGTTTACCCTTATATATCTTATTCATTCTTTAAAATTTTGGGAGGTAGTTTCTTCTAAGAGACCAAAATATTCCCAAAATTAAGTGGGTGACCCTGTTCTAGTCACCAGTCTAATATATATATATATTTTTTTCCTTTCTTTGTTTCTTTAATTTGTTTTCTTTAAAAAAATTTTTTTTTCTTAACTTCTTTTTATCCCCTCCCCCCCCTCCCGACATGATTTGGGGTCTCTCCTGATTTGGTTAAAGCACATTTTCCTGGGGTCTTTGCCAACCTTTTAGTATTTTATTTGATCCTTCATATACTCTTATCTGGACAAAATGACAAGGCAGAAAATCTCACCACAAAAAAAAGAACAAGAGGCAATACCGAAGGCTAGGGACCTAATCAATACAGACATTGGTAATATGTCAGATCCAGAGTTCAGAATGATGATTCTCAAGGTTCAAACTGGGCTCGAAAAAGGCGTAGAAGATATTAGAGAAACCCTCTCTGGAGAGATAAAAGCCCTCTCTGGAGAAATAAAAGAACTAAAATCTAACCAAGTTGAAATAAAAAAATCTATTAATGAGGTGCAATCAAGAAGGGAGGCTCTTACTGCTAGGATAAATGAGGCAGAAGAAAGAATTAGTGATATAGAAGACCAAATGACAGAGAATAAAGAAGATGAGCAAAAGAGAGACAAACAGCTACTGGACGACGAGGGGAGAATTCAAGAGATAAGTGATACCATAAGATGAAACAACATTAGAATAATTGGGATTCCAGAAGAAGAAGAGAGAGGGGAGCAGAAGGTATATTGGAGAGAATTATTGTAGAGAATTTCCCTAATATGGCAAAGGGAACAAGCATCAAAATCCAGGAGGTGCAGAGAACCCCCCTCAAAATCAATGAGAATAGGTCCACACCCTGTCACCTAATAGTAAATTTACAAGTCTTAGCTACAAAGAGAAAATCCTGAAAGCAGCCCAGGAAAAGAAGTCTGTAACATACAATGGTAAAAATATTATTTTGGCAGCAGACTTATCCACAGAGACCTGGCAGGCCAGAAAGAACTGGCATGATATATTCAGAATATTGAATGAGAATAACATGCAGCCAAGAATACTATATCCAGCTAGGCTTTCATTGAAAATAGAAGGAGAGATAAAAAGCTTCCAGGACAAACAAAAACTGAAAGAATTTGCAAACACCAAACCAGCTCTACAGGAAATATTGAAAGGGGTCCTCTAAGCAAAGAGAGACCCTAAAAGTAATGGATCAGAAAGGAACAGACAATATACAGTAACAGTCACCTTACAGGCAATACGATGGCACTAAATTCATATCTCTCAATAGTTACCCTGAGTGTTAATGGGCTAAATGCCCCAATCAAAAGACACAGGGTATCAGAATGGATAAAAAAAACAAAACCCATCAATATCCTGCCTATAAGAAACTCATTTTATACCCAAAGACACCTCCAGATTTAAAGTGAGGGAGTGGAAAACAATTTACCATGCTAATGGACATCAGAAGAAGGCTGGGGTGGCAATCCTTATATCAATTAGACTTTAAGCCAAAGACTATAAAAAGAGATGAGGAAGGACACTACATCATACTCAAAGGGTCCCTCCAACAAGAAGATCTAACAATTTTAAATATCTATGCCCCTAACATGGGAGCAGCCACCTATATAAACCAATTAATAACAAAATCAAAGAAACACATCGGCAATAATACAATGAGAGTAGGGGATTTTAACACTCCCCTCACTGAAATGGACAGATCATCCAAGCAAAAGATAAACAAAGAAATAAAGGCCTTAAATGACACATTGGACCAGATGGACATCACAGATATATTCAGAACATTTCATCCCAAAGCAACAGAATACACATTCTTCTCTAGTGCACATGGAACATTCTCCAGAATAGATCACATCCTGGGTCACAAATCAGGTCTCAACTGGTATCAAAAGATTGGGATCATTCCCTGCATATTTTCAGGCCACAGTGCTCTGAAGCTAAAACTCAATCACAAGAGGAAATTTGGAAAGAACCCAGATACATGGAGGCTAAACAGCATCCTTCTAATGAATGAATGGATCAACCAAGAAATTAAAGAAGAATTGAAAAAATTCATGGAAACAAGTGATAATGAAAACACAATGGTTCAAAATCTGTGGGACACAGCAAAGGGAGTCCTGAGAGGAAAATATATAGTGGTACAAGCCTTTCTCAAGAAACAAGAAAGGTCTCAAATACACAACCTAACCCTACTCCTAAAGGAGCTAGAGAAAGAACAACAAAGAAAGCCTAAACCTGGGGCACCTGGGGGGCTCAGTGGGTTAAGCCTCTGCCTTTGGCTCAGGTCAAGATCTCAGGGTCTTGGGATTGAGTCCCACATCGGGCTCTCTGCTTGGCAAGGAGCCTGCTTCCTCCTCTCTCTCTCTCTCTGCCTGCTTGTGACCTCTGTCTGTCAAATAAGTAAATAAATAATCTTAAAAAAAAAAAAGAAAGCCTAAACCCAGCAGAAGAGAAATAATAATCAGAGCAGAAATAAATGAAATAGAAAACAAACAAACAAACAAAAAAAAACCAGTAGAACAAATCAACGAAACTAGGAGCTGTTTCTTTGAAAGAATTAATAAGATTGATAAATCCCTGGCCACACTTATCAAAAAGAAAAGAGAAAGGACTCAAATAAATAAAATCATGAATGAAAGAGGAGAGATCACAACCAACACCAAAGAAATACAAACAATTATAAGAACATATTATGAACACCTCTATGCCAACAAATTTGACAATCTGGAATAAATGGATGCATTCCTAGAGACATATAAACTACCACAACTGAACTAGGAAGAAATAGAAAACCTGAACAGACCCATAACCCATAAGGAGATTGAAACAGTCATCAAAAATCTCCAGACAAACAAAAGTCCAGGGCCAGATGGCTTCCCAGGGGAAGTCTACCAAACATTTAAAGAAGAATTAGTACCAATTCGCCTGAAACTTTCCCAAAAAATAGAAATGGAAGGAAAACTTCCAAACTCATTTTATGAGGCCAGCATCACCTTGATCCCAAAACCAGACAAGGATCCCATCAAAAAAGAGAATTACAGACCAATATCCTTGATGAACACAGACGCGAAAATTCTCACCAAAATACTAGCCAATAGGATTCAACAGAACATTAAAAGGATTATTCACCACGGCCAAGTGGGATTTATTCCAGGGCTGCAAGGTTGGTTCAGCATCTGCAAATCAATCAATGTGATACAATACATTAATGAAAGAAAGAACAAGAACCATATGATACTCTCAATAGATGCGGAAAAAGCATTTGACAAAGTACAGCATCCCTTCCTGATCAAAACTCTTCAAAGTGTAGGGATAGAGGGCACATACCTCAGTATTATCAAAGCCATCTATGAAAAACCCACCACAAATATCATTCTCAATGGAGAAAAACTGAAAGCTTTTCTGCTAAGGTCAGGAACATGGCAGGGATGTCCATTATCACCACTGCTATTCAACATAGTACTAGAAGTCCTGGCCTCAGCAATCAGACAACAAAAAGAAATTAAACACATCTGATTCAGCAAAGAAGAAGTCAAGCTCTCACTCTTTGCAGATGATATGATACTTTATGTGGACAACCCAAAAGACTCCACTCCAAAACTGCTAGAACTTGTACAGGAATTCACTAAAGTGTCAGGATATAAAATCAATGCACAGAAATCAGTTGCATTTCTCTACACCAACAACAAGACAGAAGAAAGAGAAATTAAGGAGTCAAATCCCATTTACAGTTGCACCCAAAACCATAAGATACCTAGGAATAAACCTAGGAATAAACCTAACCAAAGAGGCAAAGAATCTATACTCAGAAAACTATAAAGTACTCATGAAAGAAATTGAGGAAGACACAAAGAAATGGAAAAATGTTCCATGCTCCTGGATTGGGAGAATAAATATTGTGAAAATGTCTATGCTACCTAAAACAATTTACACATTTAATGCAATCCCTATCAAAATCTCATCCATTTTTTTCAAAGAAATGGAACAAATAATCCTAAAATTTATATGGAACCAGAAAAGACCTCGAATAGCCAAAGGAATAATGAAAAAGAAAGCCAAAGTTGGTGGCATCACAATTCCGGACTTTAAGCTCTATTACAAAGCTGTCATTATCAAGACAGCATGGGACTGGCAGAAAAACAGACACATAGATCAATGGAACAGAATAGAGAGCCCAGAAATAGACCCTCAACTCTATGATCAACTAATCTTCGATAAAGCAGGAAAGAATGTCCAATGGAAAAAAGACAGCCTCTTCAATAAATGGTGTTGGGAAAATTGGACAGCCACTTGCAGAAAAATGAAATTGGACCATTTCCTTACACCACACACCAAAATAGATTCAAAATGGATGAAGGACCTCAATGTGAGAAAGGAATCCATCAAAATCCTTGAGGAGAACGCAGGCAGCAACCTCTTCGACCTCAGCCGCAGCAACATCTTCCTAGGAACATCGCCAAAGGCAATGGAAGCAAGGGCAAAAATGAACTATTGGGATTTCATCAAGATCAAAAGCTTTTGCACAGC